>CAEFZX010008847.1:0-15359 GCA_903066825.1 Alfaro cultratus
TGTTAAATCCACCCATATGTCCCATGTTAAATCCACCCATATGTCCCATGTTAAATCCACCCATATGTCCCATGTTAAATCCTCCCATATGTCCCATGTTAAATCCTCACATATGTCCCATGTTAAATCCACCCATATTTCCCATATTAAATCCTCCCATATTTCCCATATTAAATCCTCCGCCGTGTCCCAGTATTCAGTCTCTCTCCCTTACCTGGTGCACGAGCTTCCAGGCCCAGAGTACTGGAGGGTGTAGTCCGTGGAGGGGTTGATTAAGTGTGGGTACACAGGTTCGTGAAGTGGTAAGAAAAGTCCACCCATGTTTCCCATGTTAAATCCACCCCTGGATGTCCCCATGTTAAATCCTCCCATATTTACCAAGAGAGAAATATAGGCTCCCTTCTGGCAAAATTTAATCGGTGGAGTGATTGATGAGTGATTACTGACCCTAATTAATTGCTTTTCATTTCCAGTCACAGGATATGACTACACATCCCAACATTTGTCAGAAAGTTTAAATGATATAAATATTTGATAAAAGGTAATTTTCTTCTTTATCTGGAGTGTGTATGTCACCCCATCCTATCTCAGTGGGGACTTGTGTCATTCTGCACCAGTCAGCAGTGGACCCCTGTCGTTCTGTACAAACCAAGTGGGGACCATTTATTTTTCCTGTAATAGGTTTGACATGGGCTGATGTAAATTTGTCTTTTAAACATTAGCTCTGTAAATTACTTTTTTACTCTTTATTCTGACCACTTTGTGCTGCAGATCCCTTCATTATTGGAATGTCAGTTCTTATACCATTTAAACTTTCCATGCTGAGGAAACTTTTTGGACAAATGTTGGGATCTGTAGTTTATATCAACTGAAATAGTTCAACATCTTAAGGTGTTTTGATTCAGCTTACACATTTTTTTGTCTTAAAAAATTAATTCAGTTAATTTCTCCTGGACATACACTAGGATGGAGCGAGTGTATGTCGCTCCATCCTATCTCAGTGGGGACTTGTGGCGTTCTGCACCAACCATCAGTGGACCCCTGTCGTTCTATACAAACCAAGTGGGGACCTTTGCAAAGTAATGCAAGTCAAGGTCCCATCTTTGTCCGCTAAGAACGACATATCAGCAGCACCACTTTGAATAGTTAAAGACAGAGGAGCAACTTACCACATTAAGATACAAAAATTTATATTGAAAAAGTATATTTGTTGTTGATACTGCAGACCTTGTTATTAATTCATGCCATCATTAAATGGCATTCAAAATATTACTCTTTGTCAAATGTGGCCATAATTTCACTTTTTGATAATATTTGTATTGTAAAGAATTAATCAAATATTATCACTCAAGTTAAACCACCAATTTCTTGAAAGAGTTAAAGTAATTCATTGTAGTAAGCAAATACTCTTTAGGTCAAAAAATGGGTACAGATATATTGACATCTTGCAGTATGTAAAGGTCCCCACTTGGATATGTAAACGTCCCTCAGAGATCTAGGTCCCCTCTTGGAAATTTCTTCAAAAATGATTAAAAGTCAAATCTTCAGTCATATTATGGTAATAGAGCTTTAATGTAAATTTTATATTTGCTTTTTGCTTTTTCAACAAACTAGAAACAGAAGTCCCCTCTTGGCAGGATAGGCCGACAGTCCCCTGTTGGTAGGGTGGGTGTGTAGGAGTGTGTAACTTTGAAGGGTAAGTGAAATATTTTGGTAATAAATTGTGTATAACATTTGTTATGTGAATAAATTACCATATGTTTTGTCTCTCCTAGTCTTAATTGTAATTTAATCAAAGGGTCTTGATAAAACTATCCACATGTATTGTGAGAGCATTCCTCTCTTTAACGCTGTGTCAAACCAGGACGGGTTTAGTGAACTTCAGAAAAACTGTTATCCTGAACTTCGTTTTGTCACCAAATGTTGCCGCTAATGAGGAAGACAACAGTTTAACTTTTCTACACAGCATGAGGTCCGAAGCTGCAAGTCTGTGCACTCATGTACTTTATTATACACATGTAAGCAAAAGCACAGCCTCAAACATGTGAATGGCTTTGCATGCAATTTCCCTCATTAGCTGAAGGTTACTCTATGGATACTGTGTCACAGACTCAGCAGTTTCTTTTAAAGTGAATTATTCAGATTTGCTCCCCCTCTTAGTTCCAAGCCAGTGGTACATGTTAATATGAGATTAGTCTCACTTTACCCAGCAGATCTTCATATGCACATGCTCCTATCACGCATCTCAGTAAACCGTCCCCTGCAAGCAGACGTCTGAATAAATCAGGATTGCGTGATGATAAAGTTGTGCCAAGTTGCACAAGTTGTTTCATTCAGCTTATACTTATTCTGCAGTGCACAGGTAAGCTTACAATCTGAATGCTACATAACTGAACAATGTGCTATTAGGGACATTGGCATAAAAGATACTTCCCCATCTGTTTTAGATGTTCTTTTTCTTTGACACGCTTAGCGGTTTCAGATCATTGAATAGATTTGTGACAGTTTAGGTTGGACTCAGATGCAGATAAAAATGTGGTTTGAATCAGAGTATTTTAATAAAATAAAATAAAAATAAATACAGAAGCATGGGTGACAAGAAATTAAATGGTTATTTCAGACCTCCTCTTTGTACTTTGATATTAAAATTAGTTGGGTGCTATAATAAAAATAATGATGTGATACAATGTTAAACAGAGAAAAAGATCAGCTTAAAGGGCAAATATTTTTTTCCAAACCACTATATAAAATTGCATGATCTGGATGTACTATCTAACCAGTGCAGCCAAAAAGTAGTGTTTCTAATTTGGGTTCGGGAAAAAAAACCTCAGAACAAAAAATTCACACATTTCTCCAACATGACCTTTTAATAAAGGTGACGATGCCGCTTGGGCAATCTTCGCCTGCCTCTGCTGTTCGTAATGGTTCAAACTGTCAGTGTGGCCGAAATGATTTGATTTGATTTTATTTGAAGTTATCTTTCTCAACAGCCAGGGCCTTCGGGGGCACGAAGGCAGCAAAGCATAAAGGCAAACAGGGTCTTACATGAAAACGAGTTGAGTCTGGTTTTTGTTTTTTTGGGTTTTTTGTATTTCGGTGACCTCTGACAAGTTACATTTTTCTTTCAAAAACTTATCTTACCTTTCACCTCTAGTTTTCTCTTTACAGTTTTAAATATGAGATCTTTCTTTTGCGTCTACCAAGTGACTTTTACTTGAAAAGTGGAAAAAAAATATGCTAAGAAAGAAGATGCTGCCTTCTGTTCTGCATGACTCTTCTGTTGAATCATGCTTGACGTCTGCGTGAACCTCAAAGACGAGCGCGGGTGAAGTGCCACGCCTGTGTTTGGAGAATCAGAGCCCAAAATAAGAGCAAAGCCACACACTGACACACAAATTGAGGACAAACAATGATGGCTTTGCTGCACTGTTGTGCGATTTTACCGTGAATGAAGATGCAGAGCGCAGCTCCATGGCTTTGTATTTGCATGTTAGAAATCATTATCAGAGCACAGGGAGCCTATTCTGTATGTATCCTCACATAATTACCTTTCCCTGCTCTAATTATGGTGCAGCAGGGACACATTGAATCCTCAGTTCCTTCCCTATCTAAAATCCCTCCATACAACTTTTTTATTTTTGTCAGTCACACACAGGAACACTTCTATTTTCTTCCTTAGAAAATCAGATCTGCTGCCAGTGCTCCCTGTGCATCTGTCACTCATCTCTGTTCGTCGTTTGTCTGTTTTGCTTTGCCTCGCCTCATCTGCAAACAAAAAATGTCTGGAAGGTGAGACTGCAAAAGCGAGCCTTTTATATTTGACATCAGAGTATACGTCTCTGTCGGAACAACGTCATGAAAAGTTGTCAACCAAAATGACATTTACTGGGCTGATTTATATGACAAGAGGAAGGCAAAATCCAATTTATGGACGCCACAAAGCAGGATTTAATCAAAATGTGAAGTAGATGCAAAGTTAATAGTCTGCTGCAGTTTTTAGGGCAGGCTGCAAGAGATTAGACAGGCAGTGTTTGTCATATTTTGGTTAATTTACTTCTGAAAAAAGCTGAGAAAGAAAACTAAAGACACTTGGGTTTTAAGTACCACTGGGCTAATCAGTGGACAGCTGGACGACAAATGCTTTTCTGCCAAGAACCAATATGCTGCTTTATTTTTAGGCACCAATTTAATTGTCTTTGTGTGTGGAGACTTCCAGAACAAAAGGCTTACAACCAAAAACATTGCACAGAGAATCTCTTTCCTGTCAGTTTTTATTAAAACCTCATCTCCACTCAGAATTTTGATGTTCATTCATATGCACATAACTTAGAAAATTGTTAAGATGTAAATGTGCCCAAAAGGCAACAGTGTAGCACAAAGAAATCAAAGCTTGATGCTTCGATCTTTCTGAATTCTAGGAAAGATTCCTTATAGGAATAGGATTAAAGAAGATTTAAGCAACATTGAAACTGAAAAAATTGTTAATCTATGTCATGGTCAAAGGTCATAGGTCAGGAGACATGCAAAACTATTCTTACTAGTTGAAAGTGATCATATTTTGCTATATTACAATCATAAAATCTATGATATTCTACCTGAATGTTATGGGACATGTTAAAACAAAGTAATGAATAATTGCAAAATAAACAGAAAATGATAAATGAGGCGAGACCTGCAAGCCAGTTCAGACAGCCAACTCGAGCTGGCTGCAGCTTCACATGTGCTCTTTCTTACACTCTGTGGAATATATCATGCACACTCTGACAATTTGAGCTGTCTACTTAAACTGCCAGGCATTCTGCTGCACTCCGCCTTTCAAGCTCTTCTTTCTGCCTGCCTGCTGATGCCAACGACTACTTGGATCTCTTTAGCTCCTCCACCAGGCCAGCACCCTCGTTGGGCTCCAAGGTCAGATAACCTCTCCACCCTTGCTCTAGAGGGTAGAGATTCACTCATCACTCCATGGCATGTTGAACAACGTGGCTGTGGCGCAAAGAGATCAAAACCAAGACACTAAACCTATATATATATATATATATATATATATATATATAAAATTTTAAAAAGGATGTATTATGTGTAAACATTCACACATGACCGATGTGTAAATGTGACCACTTTTAAATCTGGTTTAAAAGTGTGTTGTACAGTTGTATTTATTCTCTATGTGCAAATTTTTTCTTCTTTTACATGTGGAGATTTTTGTGGGTATGTCTCTACCAGTTTTGCACATTTGTAACCTGAAACTTTTGACCATCGTTTTTTTCAAAATGACTCATTCTCAGTCAGATACGATAGAGAGCATACTGTATGTGAAAAAGCAATTGCCACATCTTGTCACAGACTTGCAACTGAATTTTGGTCTGAACCTTGACTGGAATATTCTTACCCATGAGATAAAATGAGACCCTTAGAGTCTTATTTTAATGTCGCTGAAGGCATTTGTTTGTGAGGGATTTTATGTATGTGTCAGAGTGCACAGAGTGCAGGAGACTATACATACAAATGCAAAATACACGTTTTTAAAATTATTTTCCTCCCAGTCAAAGTTGACATTGTGGGCATCACAGTGACACAGGAGTAAAGCATGTGACCCACATACACAAGCTTTAGTCCTCAATGTGGCCATCACAGGTTTGAGTCCCGGCCCGATGACCTTTGCCCCCTCTCTCATAACCCACTTTCGTATTTGAGAACTGTTGAAAAAGGCCACTATATCTGGGAAAAACCTTTCTAAAAAATAAAAAATTATGTGTTGCTAGTTTGTTACATAAAGTTCTGATTATGCACACGATAAAACACTGATGTATGTGGTTGTAACACAGCAAAATTTGGAAAAGTACAAGAGAGGTGAGCACTTAAGGCATTTTAATTACTCATGCATTTGCAGAATACATTGTTGAATATTATAAACATCTATTAATAGTCATGCAGGTCAGTTTTGTTTATGTTCAGTTGACTTCAGTTAAATTGGACCCAAATTTGTTATTTATCCTTTTTGACTTATTCTTGCATTAAATCTTTGTGCTTTGTTCACTATTTTTGGAAGAATTAAATTGAACTTTTTCTACTTTGAACACTTTTTTTGTCCTCATTTGAGTCTGGTCCCTCACACAGGACAACAGCTTCAAAACTGCTGGACAACAAATTCTACATCTACACTGAGAATAATAAAGTTTAAATAAAAAAAAGCTCATTCTTTAGAAAGGGAAAATGTACATACACTGTGAATATGAAAAAGGGAGATTGTATAGCTGTAGATATATATTATTGCTGGATCATCAGTTCACATGTGAATGGCTTAAATAGCCCACAGAGTAAGTAAATTCTTCTGTGCACCGTGCTTATTTAAATACAACAAGGTGAGAAGTTCATCTCATAGGGGATTTTCTCTCAGCCACTCAGCTGCTTTCTGTGGGTTTGAGGGAATCAGATGAGCTCTCAGCACCTCATAAAGCCACCCCATAGTGGCCTCAGGCCTGTCAGGGCTCCAGCTAAGCAGGCACAGCCAAGTCAATCCAGGACAAAGAGGACAGTATCCCCGATTCAATATTAGCCTCTTTCTGCTCCACGTGGCCAAAACTGGTCTTTCATGGTAGCTTTAAAATCTGAAGGGGAAAACACCTATAATAAAACTAAAACACTTATTGAATTAATAGATTGGAGCTGTTTGTTCAGAAAGTATATTGTATGCATTAAAGTAAACCATAAAACAGCCCATTTATTACAGATTTCTAAAATCTTATACATTTTCTACAAGGTCTATAGTACCAAGTAAAGTTTTATTGGTAAAAAGTTTGAGAAAAATCAAAAATTTGTTATTTCCAATTCCAACTCTTGTCAAGGTTTTTTTCTTCAAAACTAAACATTTTGCGCCATCTAATGTCTAAACGTTGACATAGCTATGTGAATAACACAAATAAACATGAGCGCTAGAGGGCAGCATATGTTTCTGTTGAAACATCTGCATATTTATATATAGAACAGAACTTTCACTATCAGAGGTTAGATTTTAGAATAAATCCCCTCACATTATAACCTTTACTGTGATATTTAGCATAGAACCCCTAAAGGTTTATTTGACAATTTTACTTATTGTTGTATATAAAATGATCATTCTGAGTTATAAATAGATATCAAAAGTACAAACTAATGTACTGTATGATTTATCAATCTAAAAAAATATATGTTTATTTTTTGGGCAAATTAAGTTTTTACCTCAGTGGTTACATCCCAAGAATAAAGTCTGTCAAGTGATTTCCTTTTTTTTTTTTTTACCTGAGCCTGGAGTTGATGTAAAGATTCACAATTTTCGGAACTATTGATATCAAGTGAAGGACTGATCTTAAAAAATGTTTCTATTATTTTCTTTTTTACTTTGACCTCCATGCCTGTAGAAATTAGCTGCAAATCTGATCAGCCCAAATGAAGTGCCATTTTGTATTTCATATGAAACTATGTGTTAGTAGTAGCTATTGTACTCCTTGACAAAAATATATTGAAACAAGTCCCTTTAATTTAACAGAGGGGCTATAACAAGTAAGACAGCCAGACAATAATGTAGCTTTGTGAAACATGTTATCTTTTGATTCCAAGTTTTAAATTTGTTTAAACATTTCATAAGGTCTGGTTCAGTTTGAAATTCCCTTGCAGTTAGGAACATTGTGAACTATGAGGTTCAAATACTCAGAAAAAGAACCCAGAATAGCTAACTGAAAGCAGGTGTGAGGTTAAAATGCAGGAGTGTTTTTGCTTTATTCGGAAATTGTTTCAAAATAAAATGAAAAAGCTTTTTGAAAACAGTGCATCAACATAAGAGACAATGCCAATAAATTATTAAAAAGGGATCTCTTTGTAGTCTTTATAGCTGTGCTTTCTGAAAACTACAAATATTCCTGTACCACACTAAAAGTAGAAAAGACAAAAATACTATGGTAATGTGGTCTAATTAGGCCTTCTGTTACATTGTGTTGTGATAAATAGACAATGGTAGACAATGAAAATCAAATAGATTTTATTCCCAGTGTTCAAAATGGAGCATTTCAAGTTTATGAAAAAAAAACATAATAAATCCCGGACATGTATTCCAATCTCCAGATGAGATCTGTTTTTACAACAAGCACTTCAACATATTATTCTTGGTCTATTAGCAACCTGAGCTTTCAGTAAGTAATAGCTTTGGTGATATATTTTTTCTAAATAAATAAATTTTAATAAAACAAAATCCTTCTTTTTTTTTCCAATCATCTTATTCTCCTTATGCATCTTAGTGTTACTAGTAATATGAATTTAAGAACAAACATAAGCTGGGCAACAACCATTATTTAAAGCTGTGAGATATTTTGAATCAGTCTGTGGTTTAGGCCCAGATAATCTAGTGCAACTGTATTTCCAACAGGTGATAGTACAGTGAGAGAGAGCAGCAAAAGAAAGGCCAAACATACACATCCTTGTTCTGTCCTGGACTTTTTCCTGTTCTTTGTTTCTCAGTGAAGTATTCGGTGCAGGTATTTCTCTGGATTACTTTCTCCTGTCCTCCTCAGTCCTGAGCTGGTTCTAGTTGCTCTGTCAAACTTTCCATTATTAGGGTTTTGTTTCTCAGTTAGCACTGATTCTGCACCGATCTCTCCTGAAGTCGCTTCAAATGAGGAGTGTCTGTAGGACTCTGGATTTCTCTTTGTCTCGGCTCTAAAATCCCTGTCCTCGCCAGCGTCTTTTCCCTGTCTCCTCGGAGAGGTCTCTCCAATCCTAAGCAACAGAGATCATTGTTAGAGACGAGAATGGCCATTACAGGTGAAAGCTTAGTACGTATATGGCAATGCATGATATATTGGTATTAACATGAGAGTCGGCCAATGTTAGAACAGAGAAATACAAATAACCTTTATTGTTCCTCTGTGGGGAAATTCACTTTGTCTTTTTTGTATTTATCTGTATCTTTCTCATATGCAACCCTGGGTGACTATTAATAATCAATGTTTATTTCCATCTTGCTGCTGATTGTGTGTGGAAGAGGAAAGCCATGTGGTATTTGTTTGGGTATGTGACTTAGATCAGTACCTCCCTAATATGTGGGTGGTTGTACCTGAGGTGACTGAAGGCTTGCAGCCAGTGCGAGCCCATCGCATCTCTTCTATTGGACCTCAGCGCTCTGCGGTGACCTCGACTCCGAAGCGCTGTTAAGGCCTGAGCGAGTTCAGCCTCGTCCCTGTGTCCCCAGACGAGCTGGGCCCTCTGCTCGGCATCCTCATCTCCAGCTGCCGTAAACAACCTCTGGAGCTGCCACAGGTTCACGGTGCTGAAAATGTTTCCTGAGCCAGACTTCCTGTTCCTCCTCTCAGCCAGACGCCACAAGGAGGAAGGACCGGCCACCACAGAGGGAGAAGCGGAGGCAGATCTGGTATCCATCCAGAGAGAGGTGGTAGAGTTGGCAGACACACGATTTACACAGGCTTTATTCTGTGGGGAGAGGAGGAATTGTTTCAGATAAAAGTGTTGACCAAAAAAGAAAAGGTTGAAAGGGTATATAACAAGTGACTTCATCAAATTGATCTGCTTCTGGTGCTTTATCAATGACAAAGAAATGAGTCCTGATGAGCCAGGAATTGGGTACAAAATCACACCCTCACTTCATGGGAATAAATAAAACCACAAGACAGCAGCTGTCATTTGGCTGAGAATCCTCCAGTCAGCTCCGACTCTTTAATCCTGCTTGAAGGCAAGTGACGATCAGCACTTTAAAGCCCATTACACTTCAGATGGTAACTTTGTCTCCCTTTACGCACATCCGTTAGAAAGTGGGACAATCACAACTCGGTGCTTATTGAATGGCAAAAGTCACAGCTGAGTGACTGCTTTCTGCTCAAAGTGCTTTCTGCTCAAAGTGCTTTCTGCTCAGCTGTTCAAATGAAAATATGTTAAAGAAATGGGGCACAAAATTTCTCTTTACACAACAGATAAAACGACAGAATACAACCCTAGAATGTAAAGTCAGAGCGGTTCCTGAAATGTCAATTTATCACTAATTTGGTAAATGCCAGTTATTTTAAAGTCACAAAGTGTACTCTCATTACTAGTTAATTACCGTTGAGTGTTTCTTTTTTTCCAAATACACTGGAATATGACTATATCATAAAAACGTGGCTTCATCGGGAAACATATTTTTACCTTCCATGTAAAATAAAGTAGCAACTTATTTTCCCAAAGTTCTTACTTTTGAGTTCGTAGTCACACACATAAACAAAAAAAAACATAGTCTGCCTTGCAAAAAACAGCAATTCTCCATTATCTTTTTCATATTTTTGCAATATGAAAAACACAAACTTCAATATACTTTCTTAGTATGTTATTTATGTGATACAGCACAAAACAGTGGAGGACAGGGGGTTTTATTCTGATACCCAGGAATTAAATCAAGTGCACACACAAATAGACTCCTCCTGTGTGGAATTTATTCTCAAAATAAATACATCTGTTCTGTGTACTGTTCAGAGGTTTGGTGGAGAACATTAGAGAAGAAAAAGCATCATAAGAACCTAAGGAACACAACAGACAGGGAGAAAGTTGTAGAGAAGAATGGAGCAGGGATAGGTAAAGTAATGTCCATCTCATGTTGAGTCCATCATCTAAAAATAAAAAAATCTGTGACACAGCTGCAAACCTGCCAAGACATGGACAACCATCTACACCAGGGGTCTGTATGCTGAGGCTCCAGGCAGGTCATTAGGCTCTTAGTTTAACCAGTTCTTCTATTTAAACAGTCAATATTTCATCTCACTATAAAAAATAATAGGTCTATATTCCTGTTATGGTATTTGATTTAACACGTACGTATGTACTCTATATTTTAAAACAGCGCAACTTTCCCAAAATGGGATCAAACAAACTCAACTGATGTTGGTATAGCAACCTGCAGCCTTTTTAAATTGAGCTTGCATGTGGGGGTCTTTTCTAAGTAATATGCTTTTTTTGTAAAGATGATTTGATAATTAAGCTTAAGATAGTTTAGCTTGTGTATAGTAAAAATTGCTCTATGGACTTTTGTCTACGTTAAGAGGCCATGTGAGGAGAACTTTAATAAGAGAAGCAGGAAAGCTTCTATCTATCAGGTGGGAAAATCTACTAGCAGTGGGCTCCATAAACCTGGTCTTTATGGAAGAGAGAAAAAAAACACTGCTTGCATTTTCCACCACTATGGGGCATAGCAAATTAGTGGAAGAACCCTATTCTGTTCGAATGAAACCAACATCCAAAAGGATGTGTGTGATGGATAACGCATGCTGCTCTGCACATCACCCTGAACAAATAAAATAAAAAATTCAAGGGATTTACATACTTTTCATTGCACTGCATGTTCCTTTACTTCACTAAACCCTTTCACAGTTATTTCACATTTATTCTTATTATTAAGGTGATAAAAAGCGATTTATTTCAACCAGATCATTTTAAAGATTTACATGTTTAAAGCAGTTCCTCGTTATTCACTACTTTGTTAATCAAAGTGAGTCTCACATCCTCTTTTAGTTGAGCTGCAAGCTGCACAGTCTCTGTGCCCAGGAAGCCAGAGCACAGCTGTCTCTATTATACATTAACTAGTACAACGGGTTTCACAACTGAGTCAACGATTGCAATCAGCTCATGCAACATTTAGCACTCCACGTTTGTTCTTTTATAAGAAAACCACGACTTGGAACAAAAAAAAAAAAAAAATTGTCTTAAGGTACTTTGAACTGCCTTGTTGCTGAAATATTCAGTGCATTCAAACTTGACGAAGTGTATAATAGCTGCATGAAGACTGCTGGGATAAACTATTATTGAACACACTACTTTCAGAAGGAAAGGAAGAAAAGTTTGATTATGTGCAAAATAACAATGATAATAATAATAGTAGTAATAATAATAATAATGGGGGCTTACCTGAAGATTTAGTCCATCTTTCCCTGGTGCTCCGCTGTTTATTAAATAGAGCAGAATCTGCAGTAGGCGCCGACACACTGGTGCAGCTCTGTTTGTGGAGCTTCGATTTGGCTCCTTTCAGTTGAGTGTCATTTATAAATCAATGACGTAAATATAGACTAATAGGAATGGAGCGACGCGCATGCGCCCGCCTCTGGAGTCTGGTAAAACTTGTCATTTCCACCAATAACGAGTCTGGAGGGGTGTGGCTGGCGCTTGGCTCCGCCCACTGGCCACGTCGGGCGTTCAGGTCGTAAGCTCATTGACGTCAATGAGCCTGGCTGGAGCGAGGAGCGGCTGTCATTAATGCGAGAAAGAAAGTAACATGTGAGGATCCTGCGCTGGGATGACGCATGCAGAGCTCATGAGCAGCGGAGCTCTATCAACAGAGCTGGCCTTATTAAGAAAAATCCCAATGGTGACCAGTCAAATAAATAACGATGCAGACTGGTTAGTCGAATAAGCTCCACATAGGCTTATAGATTTATCTAAAACTGTGCATGTGCATTAACTGGGAGAAAACAACTACTGGGTGCACGGATGAAAACACCAAGAGGCCGTGTCGATGTCGTTGCCATGTTGTGAGGGGCGGTTTCGTTGAGACACACACCGTGAAACGTCCTTGTTTCGTTTTAGAAATTGAAGGAATAGAGAAAATAAAAGAAAAATAATAACCTTTTCTTTTCTATGGAGCACATTTCTACCAAGTCCGGTCAACTCCTATCACATCAAAAGCACCAAAAAAAGTTAGAATATGTCTAAACGTTCGACATTTTCTGTCAAAGAAGGTGAAACTCATATGATGTAGATTGATTACACATAAAATGAAATATATGTTTGTAGTTTTTATTATTATGGGTTAGAGATAATGAAATTCTCAATTCTGTGCCTCAGAAAGTTACAATTTTACAGAAAATCGTTTTTAAAAAATTACATTTTAACAAACACTTGAATTGTTCACTTTATGTGTATTGAATCTATAATATATGATTAAAATCTTTTCAAATTACTTTTTACTCCATTCACTTTTTAATTGTAGTAGTAGTAACAATAATAGGCATTTAGTAGTTATTTATTATTATGATAAATAATGGTAATATTATTTAGCATGATATTGCCACCTGTCATTGCCAATATAAATCGGTTAAA
This sequence comes from Alfaro cultratus, assembly GCA_903066825.1. Lineage (NCBI taxonomy): Eukaryota > Metazoa > Chordata > Actinopteri > Cyprinodontiformes > Poeciliidae > Alfaro > Alfaro cultratus. The sequence goes on from CAEFZX010008847.1 coordinate 13,105, forward strand.
CGTAAGGTTTAACTGTTGCCGAGCACCGTTATCCTGATTTCCAAGGCAAAGTTGCCACTCCCAGAATGACTGATGGGTCTGGACAAAGACGTCCATGGCCTCTCTGTTCTGCGTCTGCGAGTCTGAGGAGGAGTAGAGTTTGAATTACAAGACTCCCCCTCCACACACTGTGGACTCAACGGAGGAAACGGAAAAGACGAAACACAGCCTGCAAGAGGGTTTGTCATTTCAAAACCCCGGGCTGTGGAAAGAACAGAGAGTCCCTCTTTATTCCCAAACTTTGGTTTCTTTTATTGGACCTCAGATCCTCCTGTGAAGATTACTTTACTTACACAATTTTTTTTGACCATCTTTTCTCCAGCTGTTTGCAGCTGGCAAAAAGCACCCGCCCTGTTCGGGAGAAGAAGAAGAAGAAGAAAAGCTCGAGTCTGAGCGGAGAAGAGAACTGAGAACAGAGAGAGAGAGAGAGAACGATGGCACCCCAACTTCCCCAGCCTCAGGTGAGGAGCAACATTTCCAAGTTCCTCCGGAGCTTCTTGGGAATCACCCGGATCCTGCAGATCGTGTTCGGAGCTGGGCTGTGGATCACAGTGGCTGCCAACAAGTACGATGGCCCCATCCACTTCGTCCTGTTCGTCGCTGTCCTGTTCTGGCTCCTCACCCTCGCCCTGTTCTTCATCACCCTCCTGGACAAGCAGGACCTGGTCCCTCTGCTGGGAGGAGAGCGCTGGCTCTGCACCAACCTGACGCACGACGTGGCCGCAGCCGCGCTTTACCTGCCGGCCATCGGAGTCATGTTCTACAAGACGGAGAGCTACTCCTACTGCAACCTGGACCAGTACCAGCACTCTTGCCTGTATAAGGTCTACCTGACGGCGGCCGTGTTTGCCTGTCTGTGCTGCCTGAGTTACCTCCTGTCGATCATCTATGGAGGGTGCAGAAAGAGCCGAGGAGAACAGACTGTCATCTGACGACACTGAACCAGGTTGAGATGAGGTATGGAAGAGGAGTACCCACTGCAAGATGAGGAATAGTTCCCTTCACTGTAATTTTACTCAAGAACTGCCTCTACTGTCTCCCATCGTGGCTGTTATTGCATGAAAAGCAGCTCCAGGTACAAAGGTCAAGAACCCCCTGAGAGGGTTTGATTGGCTGGAGTACAAGTCTCAGTATTACTGCCGTTTCCATCACAGACAATAATGCAGAACTTTTTCTTGAGAAGCATTTTTATATGTAGCCTAATGGAAAATAGCCTTAATATACATTTTAACTTAGTCCTAAATCATCGAAATGCTGCAGATTTATTATAACAATTATTTTATTTTATCTTCTTACACATTTTTTGTATAATGACAATTTCTATAGATAACAGACATCGACTCACAACGGTTTTTCTTTTGTTTGTATTGCAAACATCCAGTTTCAGCCTTCAATATGGTAACAGTTACAACCTCCGGGATGTGAACCGTGCTGTATGCTGAACAAATATGCTCCTAATATAATTTCAGAGAATATGAATAAAGATGCCCTGGTTGAGGATCAATGAGATGTTTCTTTACTTTACTAAATTTTATTAAAAGCAACCATGCACAGTGCTAATTCTTTGTTAAAATCACAACAGAAATCCCACTAATTGTTCAACTTGAAACTTGCACACTTTTAACTTGAGATTCAGTGTCTTTCCCAGATTTGGGTTTTTATTTTGAGGCAAAGAAAGCATAGTATATTTGTGACCAAATTTATCCTGTAAGTGAGACCTTATCTAAATTTTGCTTAGGATCTTATGACTTTGGATTGACCTTGTAAATAATAATCTTTATTAAAAAGACTAAAAAGTCAAACTCTGAGTTTGACTTTTTAGTTTTTGAAGCTTTTAATAATATAATATTTCTACTGATAATATTTCTAATGATAGTAATGTATCCCTTTTCAGTCTTAACAGCTCTAACAGTAACTCATCTGTAACACAAATGTTGCATTCATGTCTGCAAATTGTTCCCTATATGTCTACAATTCTGAACATCATATATATGAGCAAATTTTTGACAACCATTCAAAAAAGTTGAAGACGGTTGTGCTTAAATACTTTGAATCCTGCTCTATTTTGGGGTTTAATATTAGGGTCTGGATCTTTCACATACCTTGAAAAGGACATATATGACACTTTATTGAGATGAAAACTTGAGTTGGAAATTTTAACTAATATATCTATCTGACAGCTCTACTGCTGCCTTCTTTTTAATTATATATATATA
>CAEFZX010008849.1:0-20681 GCA_903066825.1 Alfaro cultratus
ATATTTATATATATATATATATATATAGATTTATAGATTCTTTTTTTTAATTTGGATAGTAGCAAACAATCATTTTTAGTTTCTGAAATGAAGTTGAATTTATTACGATCTACAACTTTAAAAGTGGACAGGTAAGCACTAACAAGACATTTTGCTGTACTTTTTTGAAGTGAAATAAATATTAAAAGCAGAGGCAATGGATTGATAGATTATGGAAGAACACAACCATTTAAAAACGTCGGTGTTAAGAATAATTTCAATAAGATTACTAATTATTTAAATAAGAGAATAAAAACATGTTTCATTCTCATGTTCTTATCAGAGTAAGAACATGATCATCAATGGAAATTCCTACAATTTGCATTCTATAGCACACATGGAGTTTCTCCTCACTGAATGCTACAGGTAGCTATTTGGATGACAGCAGATTTTTCTCCTGGACCAGTAATGTTAACATTTACCTTGGCATTTCAGGTACATACTCAAATACAGGGCGAGACACAGATCTTATTGCTGTTGAAAAATCTGTATGTTGACAAAAGATTTTTGTGCAGTCCACCTTTCTTTTTCCACTGCAGATGAAGAAGAAACCTCAATCTTCTGAATTAGCAGTTTAGTGACATCTGGAAGTTCTCCATTTTTTCGCTACAGAATATTGCACGGCACACTTTGTTCTGCACATAAACATTATGCATATGTTCAGATATAAAACAACACTGTATTTGTTTGGAACAGCTGCTTACCAAACACACAGGGCTTACATGGATATTTTTAGTACAAATATGTTTGCCATAAACTTTTAGTTATACTGGCACTGAAGTTCTTTAAATAGCCAACTATCTTCCTCAGTTTTGTAGTGAGAGATCAAAATTATGTTTGATTTGTGTAAAACAAGTCCAGGGCAATCTTTAATGGGAGTTGATTTTAAAAGCAACAAGTACAGTATCTCCTCTTCCCAGATTTATTTTCAGCTAATTAGAACAAACAAATTGTTCTTTTGCTTCCAGTTCTTTATTAAACGATGCATTATAATCAGTCTATTCTTCTAGGAGTTAATGTAAGGGGGGGGTGTGATGGAAAAATTACAATAAGGTCATATCTGCTAGTCATGTTATATGAAATGCTTGTGAACTCTCACCAAAAGAACTATTTGGGTTACATGTAGAAGGTTGGANCAGAACCAGACTGTCTCACCCTTGTTTTTCAATTCTTTATCCTTGGTATAAAACTCATGTGTAGTCTCTGCCTGGCAAAGCTTGAGAGCTTGGGAGCTTGGCGAGCTTTGCATCCAGACCTGCTTCATTACTGATTGTCCTACAAGCTCTCTATATTGTGCACAATATATGAATGAGTGATTCTACCTGAGCAGTGCTTGGAAATAGTATTTTTTTCCACGACAGGGGGATACTTGGTAAAGAGTAACTACATCCTCTTGTTCACATTAGGAACATTTGTGCCTTTGATGTTGACATGAAAAAAGCCACAACTGTAAGAAATTGAAAAAACCCAGGGAAATGATCATGGATAGGTAATTTCACTAGTTTGAATCACTCACTTTACTATGTTACGGTATGTTTTTAATTCATACTCTCACCATCAGATGACACAGTGTAGGCTACTACATAAATAGAATAATGTACAAATATCCAGCATATTTTTTCTTGAACCATATAAACAAGGCAGCTACATTACTCAACAGAACTGGGTTAAAAACGACAGAGCTATAATGGACATGAGCACAGAAATTAGAAATACTTGTATTAAAATATAATTTGAGCTGTTTATTGCTGCAATGAGTGTGAGTCAGCTGAGGAACAAGAAGAGTTTAGAACTGTGTCAGATGCGCTGGGTGAAAATCAGGAATATGCACAACTCCCGCAGACATCATGAAAAATACAAACTGCTGCAAGTCCTTACTCCTGAAGAGTTTAATCCAAGAATCACAGTGATGCAGAGAAGACCTGCTTGTCTACTAACAGAGAGCAAAACAGCCCATTAAACACATTTTCAAAGACAAGGACATGTCCATAGCTCTTTCTCCGTTACTGCTGTAATTGCTCACTTTTTTTTTACCTTAAAATTACACTCATTTAACTCCTCAAAGGAGTGCTCTTAGCAGTAGTAAGAGAGAGGAAAGACCCAAAGCCCCGCACAGTGTGAACTCACTACGATCTCCAAATTGGCCGAAAAGCCATCTTTTCTGATTTACTGTGGCCTCCACTGTAAGTTTGTGGCTTTCTTCAATCATCCCCCTTAATGCACTAACCATTAGAGTCTGTCCAGAAACAGAATATACCCTGGTGTCTCAATTATAGGCCAAGACTGAATCTCTACGGCAGCTGTAGAAGGAAATGACTATCCATTTTCTGCTTCAGTTCTCACACGCTGGCCGCGCAGTCCTGCCTGTTGTTCAGAGCACCAAAAACTCATCTTTCCAACTGAATTGTCTTATTAATAACCCTGACTGCAGTAAAGGTGCCAATTAAAGTTAGCCTAAGATTTACATTTATTTTCCAAAGCTCTGTAGTGCCGTTTCTCTTTGCGGCCTTGTATTATTTATTTGAAAACTTTCAGAACTGGAAAAAAAAAAAATAAAAATCAGGCTTTTGAAAGCAAAGTTGTAAATGCAACATCAAATAATAGTGAAAGATGTAATAGATTTCAAGAAATTACAGTTCACTATGCGCTTTCATCTTCTGGTTGGATCTGGTGCTTAGCAAACTCTGAAAAGTTATACCAAGAAAAAAAAAAAGTGACCCACAGGGATAAAAGGACTGCCTGCAATGAGAATTCAAATGGGATGTGGGAATAAACACATGAAAGAACAAAATTTTTTGGCACAATTTAGCAAGAGCTCCAGCAGGAGTCGGTTTTAATATCCACTAATAAATACTGAGAAATATCCACAAAGGAGAAGATGACAGAAAACGGCTATTAAATAATTTTCATATTCTTATGAAGACACTTATGGACTCTGCGTTTAATGCTGCGTTTCCTCTCTGTGCATGAGGGACTGTCAATGCGACCACTTCTGTATTTAATGGCTGGCACCACCGACGAGATGTGAAGTGGGAGAGATAATCAGACGCAGAAAGGAGAGACTGTATGAGGGAGCAACAGACAAAGCTGGAAAAGACAGGTAGAAACAGAGCAGCTCTGACAGAGATGTGAGGTAAGTAAAATAATACGCTGACAGAGAGAGCACGCCATGACCATTTATATAAGAGGCTGACAAACTGGTGAATGGCAGCCCTGAAAATGAGTGTGTGCAGAGAGCAGAGATGAACAAGGTAGGTTAAGTCCCATAAAATAAGGATATCTGTTTATGTAGTTAACATTAGAGGGATGGGAGGAAAGCAGGCCTCTGTGGATGACTAGAATGTATTCTGAATGCTTTATGAGAGTCTGGAAATTATTAGGAAAAAATGGATTAATGCTCAAGTACACCTTCACTGAGTGGATTAATTTTAATATCCCAGTGTGTGTTCAACTGCAGTCTTTTAAAGTGTGAACAACTTTGTTTGATAGATCAATAAATAGAAGTTTGACATGTTTGATGTAGCTGGAGTGAACATCATAATAATTTCAAAAATGTAGTCTCCGCTGTGCTGTTTCTGCTGTAACATTGATCAGCTCATGAATTGGAATATCATCAGAGTTAATTCATTTAGGAAATGTAATTTTAAAAAGTGAAACTAGATTCTTTACATACTGAGCCACATATTTCAAGCTTTTGTCTCTCAAGCCAAAACATAATGGAAACCAAATATTAAGTGTCTTGGTAAATTAGAATATCACATAGCACCATTAGAAAAAACATATTTTAAAAGATAATCTATCATGTATTTTCTAGGCACATAGTGCCATTTTATTGCATAATCAAGTAACTATGTTACCTTCAGTTGGTATACAAATGCTGTATATCAAGCACAACTTAAAGAAAATCTAACTTCGCAATTTGCTGACTTGAGATCAGCCTTGGTCTCTTTCAGAAATTCCTACTCTCTCTGACACTCAGCTTTCAGCATGTCATCACAACTTTCATTGTCTCATTTACAACTCAGTTTGGACTGAGAAGCAGTTCTTATGAAAAGCTCAGGAGATTTCCCCCAGGTGTTTGCTTATTGCTGCTGCCACTAGTCTGCAGAAGCTAAGATGGTAAGGTGTTGGTGAGGGGCGTGGGATAGGAGCGGAAACTCGACTGGAGACTGCAGGTCCACATAGGAGCTCTGTTAAAATCGGCCTATCTGGGAGTTATTGTCAAGAAGAAGATGAGACGCCAGACCAAACAATGCAGATGAGCTGAAAGTCTCTGTTAAAGCAACATTGGCTCTCTCAATACTTTTTAAATTGGTCTTTCATAAGATTCTACTTTTTTGAAGGACTGAATTGTGGATTTTTATTACATCTAATTCATCATAAAAATTGACATAAGTAAATGGTTTAGATATATTATTGCATGTAATAAATGTCTACATAATATGACTAACACATAGTGAATGAAATTAAAGTTAACTTCTTTTTATTTAAAAACTTACATTTGTATCGAACTATGGAGGTGCCTGTGGGGGTCTCTGCCCATGACCATGAAAATGTTCTTGTTGAAAACAACATCACAGGATGAAGACCAAACTTTAAAGGTCTGAAACAGCTTTCAATCTTAGTTTTATTCACTACATTTAGGTATTTCTTAAAAGTTAACTTAGGAATGATGCTATTTAACTTCAATGCTGGCATGGTAGATGGCAAAAATAAAAGACGAGAGGAAATAGACATCACTTTGTTTTATAGCATCCTATAAGCAGATTGAAATACAAAATCTATTTTAGTGTGGCTATTTCCCACATTAGGTAAATGTGTGAGATAGTGCACTGTAATAAAAAGCTAGAGCATCAATGGCAAAGCAGACTCTTGCTTGTAATGACTATTATTACACAAACAACTGCACACAGATCTAACCCGATTTATACTCATTAGAAAGAAAACAGAGGATCATATGGCAATCTTATTCTAAGATTACAGTAATTGCTTTCGTTTAATGAAAACACATTTACACTGTATGGTAAAGCAAATGTTTTCAAAAGGAAAACTGTTGATCAATTAAATTAACTCTGGCAAGCTTTGATATTTCTGAGAATCATGCTATAAAGCTGCTCAGTTGGGTAAAATTAGCCTCACTAAGTGCCGGATGTATTTGCCTGTATGTGCATTATGCATATTTTACATGCAGACACTGGAGGCTTTTGTGTTTCTGTTTACTTTTCATTAGAAATAGAATGCTCATTTGAGTGAAGGAGGAGATGCAGGTCTTACTTCAAGCATACTTATGCGCCTTTCCATCCTATCATTTCAAGAAGATTTGCCTTTACTTTTTTTTTGATTGGAGAAGCTTGCAGGCTTCTAGGTCCACAGGACAAAATCCATTGTCTATTTACATCGTCTAGGGATCAAGGGGTCAAGTATGATAGATGATATGCCATCTGCTTATCAGACTCTTCCAGAGGTGATGGTGGAGTTAGCACACAGTAAAAATGAAGGTCAGCATATCAAGTCAAAACAAACTGTGGGGGCCAGGAGCTGAGGTGGAGGTGCTCTGAGGGTGTGGAAGTTGTTTGCACGGTTCTTGATCTTGCTACCATATAACTGATAAGGCTGGGAGAAAATGAACTGCCAAAAAGGATTATCTGTGGGTAGCTCAGCGTGTCTGGCGACAAGCATGCCGGGTGAAGTAGATGCTGGTTTGTTTGCCTTAGAATCTCCTCGAGAAGTTCAGTACACTGGTTTCAACAAGTCCAGTCCTCTTGGATGTACGGCACAAGCCCACTCATCGGAGACCTCAGTAAAAGCTTGTTGAATCACGATACTCCATTGTATTCAATAATTCATAAGTGAAATGTTTTTATATACACATTATCCAGGAGTGACTCACAAACCGCAGCAGTTAGCAGTCGCGTTCGCTATTACACATAATTGACACTTGACATGACTTGACAACAGCACTTTTGGCTTGTGTGTCTGACTGTAGACATATAAATGAACAATATAAGTATATTTGTATTGCTAAAACCAAAACCTTTCTGAGCTGTCTGTTAAAAAGCAATCTCTCTAGTTCAGAGGTCCTGTGTGGATTAGCTACCAGTAAGAGAGTTATACACAACACCTATATTGTCTACTTCAGCATCCTTAATGCTTTTGGATCTTTTGTATGATCAATAACTCTAATATTGTTGATTTATATAATTGGTCACTATACTGAACCAGAATGAGAGACCATTTAAATGCTCAGGAAACCATTGCAGGTATTTTAAGGTAGTTATCTGATTAAGGAATAATGGAAAACAGAAAAGGATATATAGTTACTGAGGTGGTATAATCATGTACAACTACAACAAAATGTGCCTTAAGAAAGTTTTTATCAGACAAAAGTATGAAACAAGAACAAATGATTAGAAGCAAACATACCTGACAAATTGCCCATTTTAGGTCATAAATAAACATTTAATTGTACAAGCTTTACATGGTTGCAAGGATATTTTGATTAACACATCATCCCAAGCCTGGAGCTGAGAGAGAGACTTGAATTTCAGAAATGTTCAGAAGAATACTTGATTATTTCTTTGATGTTATGCCCTTGACATTGAAATGAAATATGACACATGACATTCTTTCAATCTAAAGCAATAAGAGCAAGGTCTAATAAGACTAGTAATCTACAGTTTTTTATAAATGCTTTACAAAGATGGAAAGCAATATGTGTCTGCAGTTCGTATTTTATCTCAATCTGTGGGCTTTGTTCCATCATTTGCATTTTTTATGGGTTTCTCTCAAACATATCCAGACATCGGCTTTCTCCTCATTGATCTTTTTCCTCTCATCTCCTTAGGCTTCATGCAGGGTCAAAGGAGGGGCAAGTAAATGCTTATAAATAATGCGAGACACGTCAACCTTTTAAGATGCAGACCATCTTCAACCTTTCAGTGATTACTTCTAACAAAATGTACAAATGACAAGTTTTCTTTTTCTTTTGAAGCAGAAGAACAAATAATAATTCGAGTCAAGTTGGATGAGGATGCTCTTTCTTTCCCTAGACTCTCAGTGTGAAAATTTAAATCACGACAGAGGCTAAAATGACCCATGAAACACTGAAGAGTTAGATTATGTTAAGTGTTCATGTCATTCAGGTTGCCAACAGAGTTGGGCCTTGAAAAACAATAGTTGTGACTCAGCACAATTATGAGAAAAATACTTTTACCAGCTGCAAGTGATTTGTGTAAATAAACTGAGGTAGCAGTCTATAAGAGTGAATGCTATAATCACAGATCCACATTTCATTTGGCTGACAGAGTGGCGTCAGGCCAGCTGCTTTAGAGTGTTTCAGCTGTGTTTTATGTTTTGGGAAATGTACATAAATCCATTTGTTAAAGTTAAGAAAAGTGGGTCTTCTATGCCATTAAATTAAAAGCAACTCAGACTAAATCCAACCAAAAACCTAGGAGGCCAAGAGAGGGCCTGTAAAAAGCACCTGGTGTGCTTCACTTTGCAGAATACATTATGACGAAAGAACGTTAAGAGGAAATATTGAGGCAACAGCGCAAGATGTGAGCCAAGATGTCCAAGCTTGTAAGCAAATGTGCCTTCCAAATGGACAATGGCCCCAAGCATACCAATAAACAAGTTGTATAAGGATAACAAAGGCAATGTTTTAAAATAGATACTACAAAGCTCTGATGTTAAATCACAGAAAATGTATGGGAAGAGCTGAGTTGTGTAAAGAATAAGGTACTTTACATTAATGACTGACTCACACCAGTTCTGTCACAAGGAATAGGATAAAATTCGAGTTAATGTGATAAATGTGAAAGGCTGCATAATGCGTTTGATCAAAGTAAAAGAGTTTAAAGGTAATCCTAGCAAATACAAATAAAGTACATAAACAACTGAATTTAAAAGAAGTTAAGTTTTCAAAAATGCATAAATCTTGCCCATTATTCTGGCATATAGTAAATGGAAAACAATTAATATTTGGTCTGATTTAATGTCAGAAAAAAGATTGTCTCTATATAGCGTAGGTGAACTTCCATTTTCATCTGTATAAGCAGGAGATAGTTTGCTTAGTTCTGCTTAGAAATAAAGAAGACAGTCCTGTAGTCTAAAAATGACAAATCCTGACTACTAGCACCACATTTTGTCACTTTTACACTTAAGCCTTTCAAGGCTTAAACAAATGATATAGCATGTCACTTGATGGGCTTTTCTGTGGCTGCTCAGTATCATCCCAATAATATGATAGGCTAAGGATGTTTGGTGTATCATAAAAGCAAAACAACAACATCCCATGCACACCCATACAATCCTTTCAGCAAGAATTGTGGACTGGTTTGCTTTTGTTTTTTTGTCTGAACACAAAAGAGCCAGTATCACCCACAGTCATTTCTTGTCTTCTTTTGTTTGTGACAGTCTACTCACGGCAGCTCCACACATCATGTTGCAAAAGATAGCAATGGTAGGATTGAATAGAAGGAAGACAAGTAAACTCATGTCGCTGTTTCACACTGTAGCCCCCCAAAAAAGTAAAATAATAAAAAAAAACATCTTTGTCGTTGTTTTATATAAAGAAAACTCATTCTCTATATTATCTTTAATGTGACTACCACTATGCTTAATGAGGTGACACAACAGTGGTATCCATAAACGATTAATGGCAACAATGAACATTTTCTGAAACTACTCTTTTTGACTCAGGGTTATCACATGTTGAGCAGTGAATTTGAATGTGGAGCTGAGGAGAAGAGAGCAATAAGTGTGACAGCTCTGGCTGAGTGGGAGTCACAGGAGGTGAGGGGCCGCAGCTGGCTTTGGCTATGGGCTTGTTGACTGTTGAGGTGTCTGATGGCAGTGAGTACAAATAAACGGCTGCACTGCTCTGTCTTGCTCTTTGGTGGGATAAATTGGTGGCTGAATCTGATGTCCATCTGCCACAGTTCATCATAGAGTGAGGAGGAGGAATTATTTAGAACACTGATCATCTTCTTCCTCTCTGTTCTCTGATTTTGATTTGACTGCAGTGCCATATCCAAGGGTCTTGTGTCCTCTCCTGATGATTCTCGTCAAAGTTGATAACAGATGCCTGGACTCCAGTCTTCTTGCTCCATGGGTGTTAGGGATTGTATATTCAATCTTTATAGATATAAGCCATAAATTGTTGTGAAAGGTGAAGGGTGAAATTTTACATCTTTATGCAGTGGTAAGGTCCATGCTTTTGTAACAAACATGTCATCACAATTTGTTCTAATTGTTATGAATTGACAGAACATTTTGAGTAAATGCCACTTAACTGTTTATAGACACATATATTCATGTGTCTTTAAAGAAACTGTATTTAATGGCACAAATGTATATGGAGTATTACATTTATCGGTGCTGTTTGTTCAGATATCAAGGAAATTGATGAACTATTGAAAAAGCAAAATTCTCGTCTATGTTAAACATTGTTGGCTGATTGAATAGCTTTTTGTTGTTGTAATAACTACCGGCAATATCAATATTAAAAAACTTGAATGGTTCATGTCTAACTTTAAAAGATTATTTATTTATTTGAATAAAATAGGTTTCATAATGATGCACATCATACTTTCTTAACATCTCTGTCTAGATGTTAAGAAAGAGCGAAAAAGTTATATATGTATTTATACATACTGTATATAATCTGTTAAATTATATAAACAATAGATAGGACAAAGTGCTAACGATGAGTATTGGGAATCTAAACTACGGTAATTCCTATTTTAGTTAGAGCACCACCACCATAAAAAAAAACTTAAAGCACTTTGGGGGAAAAAACAGGAACAGTGACCCACTGAGTGAGTTTATCTTAACGACTGAAACCCCTGGTGTTCCTCTGGACCATGAAATTGTCATTTGTCCTGCAAGGGCTCTATCAAATGAAAGTTAACGGCCATGCAGGGCCGCTTTTTTGTTGGTGACATTATTTGGGCTTGTGCTTGTGATCTCACTAAATCTCCATAGATAATTACATTCAAAATTTGTCCCGATCCACTAAAGTGATTGCAAAACGACAATAATAATAATAATAAAAAACACTTAAATTAATCATGCAATAGGAATTATTGCATGTGGTTATGTGGAAAGTATTGAATGCTGGTTTAATTTTAATGTGTCTTAGCCACAGAGAGCCTCTCGGTGTGCCTGTGTTTTTGACACGTGGAAAGTATTAAGCAAAAATAATGTAACCGGCAAAAGAGATTACATTCTGAGACTTGCTTAAAACCATTACAAAGGGAGAAAAGACGACCAAGCAGAGGGGATTACTCTTGGCTGGAATGTGGAAGCAGCAGAATAGAGCAAAGAGGGGAAACAAGGGTGACATTGAAAGTGTAGCAACGACAACAGCACAAGCAGAATATCAGGTGAAAGACAGTGGCAAAGCGCCAACTGATTGTTCTAGAAGCAAGGAAAGAACAGAAAGAAAAGGTATAGAGAGAGAAGTAAAATAAATGTGAGAGGAAGAGTATTGGACAGGAAGGGAGTGATAAAGGAACAAGAATGTCAAGAGATTCAATCTTAAACCAAGGCCCTTTACCACCGACAGTGTCCTGCCTGTGACGTGTACTGCAGGGAGTGGTGGTAAAAAGCCAGAAAGAGAAGAAGACGAAGTCATTAGCATTATGAAAAGCAGCAAAGATCCAAAACGAATATGGAACAGCCACTTGATGATGTTACTGGTTGCTCCACAAAAGGGTGGCGGTGATGGGGGCTGTAATGGAAGGTAGGGGGCGTAAAGCTGCAATGACGCAGGAAGTATGATGCTGGAAGTAAATGTGGCCAGATTAATAGCTAAACAAAAATTAGCAAATAAATGCAAATAAAATCAACAGATGACAGAAATAAAGCTGTACAGCCAGCAGGCATTCCAGCCAGCCAGTTGAAATTAACCAAGATGGAGGGGAGGAGTCTGACTAGGGTTAGTATGAGGCAGCGGACCTCTTTACTAATCTGGTGTACAGTATAGTGACATATACTGACCTGGGCTTGAGACAGCACTAGTGGTGGTGGGCTCAATAATTGCTACAGGGGAGGAGAGGAGGGGAAGAGGGAGGGGAAGGGAAAGAGGACATTCATGTATTATTAACAGAATGGAGACGTAAAACAAAAAAGAAAAATGCATGCAAGGACAAAAAGGACAGGGAATGGAGACAAACCCTCCCCATGCAATAAGGACTAAAGTCTCTGTAGCAAGATGCAGCTTTTACATGCTCTTAAACAACATGTTCCACTGCCCCAATGCTCTGAGATTTGCATGAATTAAAAATAAAGAATAATTAAAAAAAAGAAACAGATGAACCCTGGAGCTGTTGCTGCTTCAAAACTCTAAGGAGATTTCTTGGCAATGTGAAATCTTACTTCTGGTTTGCTAAACAAGAACTTATTCTTTGCTTTGATGGTTAAACACACCAACCTCTGGAACCCCCCTATAATTTCAACAGCACTTCTTGGGTAGTTCTTAAATCACATCTTTCTCTGTCACAGAGTCAGCCACCGGTTTCGATTTTCTCATCCTTTTTAGGATGTATGAAGTGACTAGAGAATGAGCAGAAAATGGGGAACTTGAAGTCTGTGTTTGATCCCGCAGAGGAATGAAGTCAGGAGGCTCAATCTGATTAACTTATGAACTCATTTCAGGCTGAGCCACTGGTGGCATTTGAGTGATGGAATAGTATGAGACCATGAAATGTTCAACCCAGTGTGTCAAAACCAAGCCTGTGAGGGTCCTTTCCTCCCTAAGTCAATGGGTAAAATGTCACAAAAGTAGGTCTTATACTTGATCATGCCAACAGTTACACAAACATCCATGTAGATTGCAGCTTATTTAAATAGAGATATACAACTACTGACGACTTTATTAAACATTTCTGTTATATTGCATGGAAGCAAGCAAATCAGCCAATCAATCCCATTGTAGCAACCCGGCATCAATATGTGATGAAGATGACTTGCTTATGCTCAAATCGACCATCACAACAGGAAGGAAAGGAGATTAAAGGGACTTTTTTAATGGCATGATTGTTGGTGAAAGCTCTGAAAATGAGAAAATATCAGGTGAGGAGAAGGTGTGTGGATGAAAATGTCTTATTGATGTCAGGACAAAATTATTGCATGGTCACAAGACAAGGAAAGCCAAGAAAAAGCATAATATCATCTCTGAACAGGGAAAACCTGATTCAGATGGGCTATAGGAGAAGAAGACAATACGATGTATGAGTCCTGTCAGCTAAGAAGAGGAAACTGATGCTACATTTCAAACAGCCTCATGAAAATCAGACAATGACAGATGTCTCCTGGTCTGACGATTCTTTGTTTTAGTTATGATGGCCAGATTTTGCCAAAAACTGCATGAGAGCATGAATCCACGCTGCTTTGTATAAATGTCTGTTTGGTTGTTATGATGCAATGGTATGGAAGACGTTCTGAAACACTTGGGGCCCCTCAGCATCTGTTACGCATCATTTGTCATTTAAAGGCTACAGCCTACCAGAGTTGTCCACCCTTTTTTAACTCCATCTTCTTATGACTTTGGAGCACTGCGACATCTCATAGGGTTCAAATCATCTCAAACTGGTTTGTTAAACACAACCATCCATGTCACCATGGGTTTACAAGATCTTGGTCCAAAAAAACACCTTTGGAATGTTGTGGAACAGAGGATTTGCATTTTTTATATGCAGGCAACCATTCTGCAATAACCGCCATCATTTCCATATTAACAACATCTCTTATTACTGTTTCCAAAACTTGCTGAATGTAAAGGTGGTCCAACCATGTACTAGCAAGGACAATCTTTGCTAGCATGAGGCATCTCAGTCACGATTGTTTGTTGAATTTCAGCATTGTGGCAATTATGTATGGATGCACAAAACATGATTATGTAGACAGGATGCCTTTGTAATTATTTAACAAACAAGTAAGCTGTGTTCAGTTGTGTCCAATGAGTCTCATGAGTCAAATGTAGGTTGCAAAGCAAAGCTGTTCATCATGATGGACTAACACAAAATGAAGCAATAGTTGGGGCAGAGCAAAAATGTCCTCCCATTTTTGCTCTGGTGTCCAACAAATCTAATACTTGCAGCTACATTAATTAACTTTAGAGTTATGCCATACCCTTCCAAAAGGCTTTATGGCAGAGGAGGAGCTTGTCTGTCACAAGAGAGACCATGGCAGCTGTGATTATACCTCACATGTTTCCTCTGAAAATAATATGACTTTAAATTTTTGAAGTGAGCTGCTGTATCTAGGCCAGGCAAGAGAGCAGAGGCACACTTTAACTCTTCATTATAATCCATTTACATAGAAACTCAATATGGCCATTTCCATTTGCAGTCCAAAAAAGATGGTCAATGGAATTCTCAAAATCTGACCATCTTTGTCACTTTCTCGTAGTGCTTTAAGAACTGTGTAATGACTGTGTTCTTGTTAAACAGACCACTGTTATGCCAGCAACAATAAACTGTTTGCTCTCGTTTCATTTAATCATTCTGTCTGAAGGAAAACTTGTGAAGGGATGAGTGCTCATACATGAAATTATGTCTTTCACCCTTGGTATATTGTGGAAGAAATGGTCGGATTCATCTTTTCTTCTACAAATGTTTCTACTTTAAGCACTCCTGGGGGAGCAGATATGTGAAAGCAGTTCTTTTCTTGAAAAAGCCAAGCGGGTACTATCTGATTAATACTTGAGAATGAATTTTCCAGTGAATCATTTCATGAGCTCTCAGACACTCCTCCATTACCGTGGAGCATATCTTTTGACATACAATCTCTCCCTCATATAGTTCCACTCTGACTTTAACTGTTTCGCTCATTCAAGAGAGCATACTGTAGATGCATTCCTTTGTTGTGCACAGCCTGCTTGGTTGAAAGACAAGGCACATTTTTTAAATCTATTATCTCTCAATGTATGTATTTTGTTAAATACAGATGGAACGATATATGAGATTTATAGGACATAAACCTTAGGAAATTATATTAATGTCAGAGCTAGGAAGGAAGTCCACTTCAAATGTATTTGGGTCTAATACATTTATTTTCATCTGCAGAAGGAGTATTGAATGACTAGTAATACTCAGTAGTGGTGAATTGAGTAATGGAACCCTCAAAAGCAACGTTGCTTGACAAAATACACACAAAGTTAACTAAGGTTGTTATTCTTCCTACCATAGATGTCTTTGCAATTTGGTGGAGAGACAAACAATATTTAATTGAAAAGAAATGGCTTCTTTGCCCATATACAAAAGTGATGTTGCAATCACATATTTAAGGTTAAATGTGCATGAAACCACAAACACACAAATTCATTGCTAACAATTAGCATTGGTGCCATGATAACAGATTTAAAAAGATCCACAATTAGCTGTAACATTAGACTCTATTTGAGAAACATTTATTTCAGATGTAAAACCAATAAATAAAAATACTGAAAGCTGTTGTTTACACTGCAATACATCCTGGGCAATAATGTATGTGAGGTGCTATGAAGCCAGCTCCGGTCAGACAGAACAAGAAATTTTGTGTATTTAGAAATGTTCAGGCCCTTCAATTAAATGGGTCAAATCATACTAATGAGCGTACAATATTGCCATACATATACCAGATTAAGCAAGATGCTAATTTCTATTGATAGAGCCATAAAAAGACAACACAGTATACAAAAATAACATCAATACAATGTCATAAATACAAATAAGAAGCACAGTACAAAAACGTGATAATTTAAACTGGAGTGTGTTAATAAAGAAGGGGATGCAGAAATGACGAGGGGAAATGAAAAGGAGGAGGATAAAACTGAAGAGGAGAAAGTCAGCCGTAAAAGTTTGAGTTAATGGAGCTGGTGCTCAGAAATGCCAAGCTGAAAGGAGAGCGTATATTGCAACAAGGTCTAGTTTCTAACCCAAGCTGTTTATGGTAAGCATTGAGGTCAAAACATTTTCTCATTTCCTAGAATAGTGTGTCAAATAATAAAATATCCATATGCTTTAATTTAAACATGCATTCAGTGTCTTCTAATTTGTTTTGATTTCATATTACCTTCTGCTAATAGTGTTAGCTCTAGCTAATATAGTAATCAGTAGATCACAAGCAGATCCCATTTGTCTGTTCCAAGAGATACAGTATCTTGCGCAAAACAGCACAAAAGAACGTTAAAGCAGTTGACCTTAAGCCAGATGTTTTGCGGGCTGCCCCTATCAGCCTTGATGACGTTAACTTCTTTTATTTTGTTTAAAGGCTCAAGTCCAGTATAACCTACCGACATCATTGGTCCAGTAGGTGAAAAAATGGTGACCTTCAGTAAAAATATTAAAAATGTAAAAATGCAATTTTTGAAGTAATTATGTGTTGTGGATCTCTTTAAAGTGCAAATACCAACATGTACGAGCATCAATAAAGTATTTAAATAGAAGATTATACTACCTAAGCTCTGAGGGAAACAACTCCGGCGCCGACGCGAGTGGCAGCCATCCTGGTAACTCCGTGTTTTTGTCGTGTTTTTAGTCTTGAATTTCCCCCTGGGGATTAATAAAGTATCTATCTATCTATCTATCTATCTATCTATCTATCTATCTATCTATCTATCTATCTATCTATCTATCTATCTATCTAACATTTTGTAACTGAACTGTGGGACAACACCATAGAGTCAAATTGTTACAGAGCCTACTCACAAATAAAAGTGATGGGGAGAGAATCTAAGATGGAAATTATCATCTTAGAAAAAGTTCATAACTAATGTGCACTAGCGCGGGAAGTCTTTGTTTGACCCATCTTTATTACAATACCAAGAATGGAGTTTATTAGGTTATAGATCAAGGACATCTTGAAAATATAAGAGAAACTAGTAGATAAAGATTTGTTGCATATAAAATAGTTGGAAAACTTAGTGTCTCCGGTGGCACTAATTGGCTTTTGCCCATCACTTGAGGCAGAATAAAGCCTCTTATTTGAGATAAACTTTTGCCCTGGTGTCTGAGCTTTTGCACAAGTCTACCCTTTTAACTTTGGTTTTCTTTGATTTTTTTTTTCTTTTTAAACTTTGGAGTTTGTTTCTTAAGAATTCTCTAACTTTCTAATGATTTTTCTTCTGACAACAGAGAGGCTACATGGCTTCACTGTTGTTCTAGTTTCTGCTCAGATTTGGAAAGGGATTTAAACAAGGTTTTCAGAGTTACTCAAAATGTAACTTTGTCTAAACCTATTAAGTGATAATAAATAAAACAAGAAAAAAGAACAAATAATTCAATCAATAATACTCACTGGAAATTCACCTAATCACATCACAGTGATTTGTGAAAAGTCTGAGGCATTTTAGGCATCCAAAAAATGTTTACTAATCAAAATATTGTATATATATCCAAATTAAAGGTAATGCTTATGAAGTAACAATTATTCCAATTTCCATTCACCAGATAAATACTTCTTAAACATCCACCTGACTTATGCCTCAGTGATGATAGAACAGTAGGTTGTAAAGTCTGTATTTTAATGTGAGCCAGCTAATTAGTTATTGGTCCAATGTGATTTTTTAATGCTGGCCAGTGAATGTATAATCTTTTGGGTACACAGAGGAATGAATCGTCCAGGGACAAAGGTCCCTATGGCAGTACATCTTGCCTCCTGCCAGACTCAACAAGGGTGGGTGTGGTGTGGGTGCACATAAAGCCCAGTGCCTGCTGGGCTTCTAAATGAACACTCAGCTTCAGTACCAAAGTATCAAACATTTCCTTATTGCCATGAACAGGGAAATGTTAATGGATTTTCTGATTGCCTAAATATGGAAATGGGAACCCTGAAAATAAAAGGTAAATGTTACAGTGAGCATAAGCATAAGAACAGGGACACTGCAACTTCCAAATACTGAACATATATATGGTGAATGTATCTTTTATGTTACTATTTCAAAAATAAAGCATCTCAAAGATGTCTAGTCTATAAACGTTTTATTCTTCTTTATACAAACTAAATTCTAACAGTGTTATTTCATAGTACAACAATGTGGGAAGCACAGTTAAGTCGGAGAGCAACATCACCCCTCCATCCCACATATTTCTACAGCATTTTAAGATGTTATCGAATATGCCCATGTTTCAGGTTTCACCTTTAGCACCCAATCCTCTGCACCTCTGCTCTATGACTCAGGTACAATCACACAGTGTGGGAATAAACATCATCATCAGCAACAATGGCAGATGACAAGAAGTGTCAAAATGACACCTACACATGCAATGATTGATAAGCGTGACAAATGAACACAACATTCATTAACCCAGTACCCAGCAATGTCTCTTCTGCCTAGGGGAAGATGAGTACAAACAGGAAAAGAGGAGGGAGAAGGTGGGTTGGGACTACAGGCATATAGAGGAGGAAAGTACGACAGAGGAAAAAGGGGGAGAAAATCTTCCTCCGGGGCTAAGCTGAGGTGGGTTTAAGGGATAACAGATTGACCAATTAAGCAGAAGGAGTCCTCAGAAAAGTGGAGAGAGTCAGTTTGGTCCTTTCAATGAAGATTACTTTAATCTAGCACATGAAAAAAGAAGTTAAAACCAGAATTGCCTTTTTGTCAACTATTAACCTTAACTGATGTCATGACGTGTGTTTGTGTGAGAATACTGCATAGAGACATAGTGGAGAAAGAGTATTTATTCTATTCTATTATTGCATTTCAAGAAAAAGAAAAAAAGTATTATATGGAACTATAAGACAGTGTCTTATATAAATCTGATGACTGTACATCCAAAACTTTAGTCTAATTAATACTCAACGCAAACACTTTGATTTTCTTTGTAGCTCTTTAGTCTGTTGGAAACTATTGGCTTAGAATATATCCACTAAGGTTGTTGTTAAGTAAGGTCTTATCACATGTATCTTATCTCCCCATGAATGTTGGCATATCGCAGAACATTTCTTATGAGAACTAAACATAAAGAAATTAAGTGTATTTTGGGAACCATAAAGTGTGTCAGTTTGCACAGTGTATGTTATATGAGTAAGAGTGTAAAAGTCCATGCTCAGCTACGTCTGGCTTTAATGGATTATTTTATAATGCTTAATGATCTGTAAATGATTAACACACTGTACACAATTTATCTTTACCCTGAAAAGCTAAATAATCAATAGCAGAAAGAATTCTTAACTAGGTAAACGTGACTGATTAGAATCTTCCCTTGTGCAGACAGAGTGTCTGCACATCCTAGCATGAAATATATGCAGTATCAAAGTTTTAGATCTGCTGGTGATCAAATTGAGTATTCCAAAGTGCACAATGCATGTTAAGGTGGTGTATTTGTATCTTTAGTTCAACCTGCAGATTTTTCCTTAGATTTGTTCTTCTGGTTAGCTAATTCAAAATGTACTGTAAAGGTAGAAAAACTTAAATTCAGAAGGGGGACCCGGATAACTATAGAAGGGGTATGAATGCTTTTTTTTAATACTATGCAGGTTAAAATTACAAGAATGTATGGAGAATTAGCTGTGTTTGAGTGGTTTGGATAAATACAACCAGCTGGGTTCAGACTGGACAGGATGATAGCAGATAACTGGCCATCTTATCTGTCTGCCCTCACACACCAGCAGGCAGAGAGAAAAGATGGTTCCCTAAGTGCACATTGTTTTGAATTGTGCCCAGACAATGCATATTGATAATGAAGTGCATCAATGGAGTATCTATTGCCGATTGCAAGATGACTACTCTACTATTAACTGTGGCATCTGTGTCACAGATGCCACAGATAATCACAAATCTGCTTGTAAATCCCAAATTTCTACTGAACACAAAAAATGCCTGGGTTTGAATTTCATGAACTGCAGTTTTTCAGCTAGATACAACTATTTGTATCAAAGTCAAAACCGCTCTCATTGAACAATGTGCACATAGTGTTTTTTGCCTAGATGAATTGCCTTTATGAAAAAACAATCGTTTCTTTTGTTGTCCCCTGGTAGAAGAGCAAGCGCAGAAACTAACACAAGGGGGAATGTTTTGTCATTTTAACCAGTCGTGCACAACCCTATTGATAACTTTATGCAACCTTCAAGTGTAGTGCTTGACAAGCATCTGAACTAACCTCTGAGGCTTTAAGCCAAAGCAAGTCAATTACTGATAATAGACTAAAAAGTAGCCAAAATGATATGTTAAAATAGCAGTACTACGTAAAAAAGACTTGTTACAATGTTATTCCGTCCATGTTACATTAATTCCTTCATGCATGTCTGACAAATCCTTTAATCTCCCATGGTAACCATTCAGCTGTGCAAAACCAAAAAAAAAAATCAATGGAACCAAGCACCATCTTCAAGCCACAGCTCCTCCTCTGAGCTGCAGTTTTTAAGTTTTGGAGTTTCTGCCTCACAGAGCACACCTTGTCACTCTCAGCTCCTTCAGAATAGTGGCAGCAACAATTAGCAAACACCTGGTGGAGCTGCATGTCTTCTGAGCCCAACCTATGGACTACTTCTCAGTACAATGCTGGTAAAAACATTGTTAAAAGGACCAATGTTATGACTCCTGAAGGCAGAGTGTTGGAAAGAGCAGAATCTTCTTAAAGAGACAAAGACCCAAATTTTAGCCATTAAATTACAAAGTCAAATTTCTTTTTAGTCATATGGGAAATATACAGTATTTTTATAACAACTGAAAGTACCATTGTCGTATTAGTGCCATTGTTGTGTACATACTATTGCCCCTCTAATACTTTTATGGCAGCAACATACATATTTGGTGTCTCCCTGTACAGATGACATTTTGTCTTTTAAATAATGGATATGTATTTGATTTGATAATTCTACTAGAACAGCAGAAATTTGCATGACGATTAAATCTCATTGCTAACTTTTGCATGTGCAACATGTTTAATGTAATAAAGTGTATTACCTCACTAGGTACAAGACTGTTATTTTGAACATAAAAAACTACATTAAAGTTTGACTGCTCTAGACTATTACCAGTCAACCCCCTGCAGTCAGCCAGCATCAATCATCCAGTTCTCTGTGTCAGAAATCCCTACTGAGTGTCAAAGAATTGACTGTTCAAAGTTATACAGTTTGATCTGAAGGACTTTGCTGTTTAAGGGACAACTAAAAATCTAAAGCATGAGAACAGGATAAAAAGACAAATGACTGCAACAAGCATGGTCTTAAAGAGATTCTAATAAGAAACAGGGTTCACTGGCACACCGGCTTTGTTTATATAAACTGAAAATAAAATACTGACAACACTGTAATTCAATGGGAAAAAGGCTAAATTATAATACGCCTATTTTATGAGAAACCACAGCATGCTCCAATTTATATTTATTGCTGGAGTGCCCTTCTTATCTGAGATATAGCTCAATAATATTGACTTGCAGAAAATGAATTTACAGCATGATACTAATAGCATCTTTATCTAAGGCTGTAACAATGTACCTAGAATGCACCTAGACTTTGTGGAAAAAAAACATATGCATATATGCAGGGTCACCTCTCATGTTTTACAGTGACAATAATCAAAGACTGAAGTGTAGAAAGCTCTGTGTGCTCTTCTTAGCAGTAGCATGGTAAATTTTAGATGGTTTTTAATATTTAACTGAGTGACATGGATAGAGTAATAGGACTTGATTTTATTCCACAGATTTTGTCTT
>CAEFZX010008851.1:0-62236 GCA_903066825.1 Alfaro cultratus
GAAAGAAAGAAAGAAAGAAAGAAAGAAAGAAAGAAAGAAAGAAAGAAAGAAAGAAAGAAAGAAAGAAAGAAAGAAAGGAAGAAAGAAAGAAAGAAAGGGGATTAACAAGACGACAAGCAAAAAGCTGAGTGAAAGGATTTGTAATTATTGGAGCTGCTTTAAATAATAAGTGTTTAACAAACCACAGTAAAGAGGCAGAGCAAAATAAACCCCGACAGTTTGCTCATGACCTGACGTGACATTTGAAAAGAAGAGCTGTTTTCACCCACAGAGCTCAGCGATAACGACAGAGAGTCCCCCAGAACCCGCCTGGTGTCGGATCAAAAGCTGTTTCTAAGCTACGCCTGAACAGAACAACAACATTTCTAGGGCTTTAAGTCACGCATGCAAATGCAAACAATCACCACAGGATGTCCGCCACTCAAAGGAAACAGTTGAGCCGTTTCAGTGACCTGAAATAACTCGGGGATCCGTCCGTGTCCACGAGAAGTTTAGCAATAAACAAACCTCGCTGATCTCATTACAGGAGCAGCGCCATCAGAGAGGGCCGGCTCGAAAAATCAATGGGATTGTATGAATAAAACAAACATGCCAGTCACGGCAGCAGCTCCTAAACAAGATACAGAACTACAGACGGGATTTTATTTACAACATTACAGACGAAAACAGACAGAACCTGTTGCAGCCGTCCGCTTTAATGTTTAATTCACCGTCTTTAATTAATGCCATTAATCCAAGCTGTGGCCTTTTGCATCCATGCATCACTGTCAATCAGATTTATTTATTCATTTTGGTTATTTTTAACCTTAAAAGACTTCAAAAAACACAATTTTGATAAACAAAAAAAGAATAACAAGACAAAGCTAAATTACACGTTTTCTTTTTTCTGCATCAACATCAAAACAGCTGAATCTTTTCTGTATGTTTCTAAACATCTCTGAGGAAATCCAGCTGAGTCTGCAGACAAACTCAAAAAATAGCCTTAAAGATCAACAGCTTTAAAAAGTGTGAATATTCTTCATCTTCATCTTGTTCCCGTAGTTGAAAGTCCGTTTGAAGAGAGACAAGAGAAAGTCTGTAGTTTTCTCTGACTGCCCCTCCCCCACATGCTGCTGCACATTGATATTTAGATGAGATATATATTTTTCCATCATATACAAAAAGAACAAACTCATAACACCAAACAGTCTTAAACAGGAAGTACAGTTTTAAAATTACTTTTAGGTTTTAACTGGATGTCTGGGAAACAGGCTGACTAGCTGATCAGATAACTAAAATAATTAACTTCATCTTTAACTACTACTGTATTTATCATGTTTGTTTTACGTTTTATTCTGAATATCAAAGTGAAAATAACAAATGGAAAATCCACGGTGACGTTTCACTTCCAGTCATGTAAGATAAAGTATTTCTGTGATTCCTGTGATTTATTTACTTCTTTTTTTCACAAAGTCAAAATGTCAGATTTAGACTTGTATGCAGCAAACACACACACTTCATTCATAAGCTTCAGGTTCCAGTTAGCATCAAGATATTCTCAGAAAATGTTAATCGTTTCAACGTTTCTTTGACCCCAAGACAGAAAACGTACTCTGTTGTCCTACCAATAATCAAAGCTCACCACTTTTATAATTTTTTCATTGCTTTCTCTCAGTAATGAAGGGGAGCAAGAGTAAGAAAAGAAAAGTTAACAGCCCATTTTCTGCAGTTTAATGGGAGTTTCACCAAACATGCATCAACTAATGCTGATTCATCACTGAACCCCACAGACTGTGGTAAACTGCTTCCCTTTAGCACACTGAAAACCTGTTTTCTTTTATTTCTGAGTTAATGATGGATCTATTTTGGCTTTTCTGTATGTAGATGCCACTTCCTGCAGTTCGGTCGTAAACACTGAGCATTCTTCCTGCTCAATTTACATCCATTTCTGTTCTTGTGCATTTCCTCTGCTGCTTTCAGTTTTCTGTCCCGACTCTCTGATGCCTTTCTTGGTCTACAGTGATGTTTTCCTACGACAACCTTCCTCTCTTGTTTGTACTTCCTCAGGATTTAAGATGCAGCTGTCTAGAAATCAATATATTTTGCTGTATTTCATGTCGAGCCACATTCCTCTGCACTGTTTCAACCAACAGTTTTCTTGTTGGGGCCGTGTTTGCTGTCCGTCAGATGTGATCGATCTTTAAGGTAGTTTACCTGCAGACTCATTTGCACAGAACAATCTGTGCAGGTATTTGTTTAGACATGTGTCTTACAGGGAGATTATGGATCACAGCCTCTTAAAATGCTTAAAACTGCCTAGTTTAATAGTTCAAACACCAACTATATTAATATGCATTCACACTACTGGAAAAGCCAACTTCAAAAGGCTTTTTTAAAAATCTCTGCTATGTTTTACAGCCAATCAGTGGCAATGAATGCTGCTCCTGGATTGGCTGTTTTGGAAAAGCCACCTGGCTATTTAGTTTCCCAAGCTGCATTTTCTGTGGAATATTTTCGATATGCTCTACAAAAAAAAAAAAAAAAATCACCAATCTGGAATCAAATTTCACAAAACAACTTGCAAATATTAAGGCGTAAGAGTAAGAAAATAAAGTTTAACAAAGTCAAATTACTGACTCAACAGCTTCAAAAGTAATAAATCCATATTTTCGTCCAGGCTTGTGCAGCTTAGTAAGAATTGACTCACTGTTTTATGATGAGTGTGACTGTTTCACAGCTTTGTTTTTTAAAATCTGCACACAGAAACGACAGCCATTGTGTCACATCTTTAATAATGCAACACGAAAGATAAAAAATGAGCATCTCAAATGTAAACATAATGCAGAACTAAGTACAACTGAGAATATCAAATATTTAAGCTGAAGTACAACAACTCTGACGCCACAAAACTGTTATGTGGACGAATGCAATATTAACTCATGCATTGAGCTTTTTATTATCACATTATATGCAACAGCAGTCAAACAGGAGGATTTAGCTCCCCAGCCTGTATTTGTGAGTTTATTCTCTTGCCCTTAAAATATACTACCAGAAACCATAAAACTCCCAGACCTCTGTTTGAAAATTTCATAAACAAGTTTTATTACTCTCTAGATAAAACTACAGGGAGGCGCTGCTTTTCCTGGGAGATAATCATGTTCCCAGCAAGGGAAGAGAGGTTTTTATTTTTTGAATCTATAGGAAGAAACAACCGACGCTATTCACAGCGTCTTGCTACGAAGAGGCGCGTAGGAGAGAGAGAGAGAGACAGAACAAAAAAGAAAAGGCTGTAGCTGAGGGATTCAGGCGGCTGTGCTGTTCTGCCAAGCCTGCAGCTACAAACCCTGGACCAAAACAAAGAGATCAGTGCAATAACAGCAGCAACACTTCAAAAACATGGGCAGCTTTCTCTGGTATCTGCACAAACTCCCGTTTTCTATGCACACAATGCAGCAACTCGACATGCGGCTATACATGAAAGCTGCTTTCATAGAAGGTATATTAATTTAAATTAAAACAAAAGAGTCGCGTCAAAGACGAGCCACTTCAGGGTCATGTGGTAATTAAAAAACAAGCTGATTTCCAGCTGACCTTTCACATACTTTGGACTCCTCTAACTCTCTAACTTGAAGGAAGTGTGTTTATACAAGTCAAAGCATCTCTTATGTCTTTTCTCTGAAGTAAAAGATCAAAAATAAAGATCTGACTGTGAAAGGTACGCTTTATTGATTGATTGAAAGTGCAGCCAGCTCTAGCAGGAACATCTAATGTCTCTTCCAAGTTAAAACAATGTGGTAAAAAAAGAAATGGATTCCATTTTCCTCATTGGCTGTGTAATGAAACATGGCCAGACATCAAAAATCAGCATATGCTTTGCAATCATGTCTTTTTTTATTCCTCTGCAGAAGCCGATGGCTGCTGCAGCTCTGAGAGAGCTGACTCAGAGTCCAGTAGAAGCACACAACAGATTAGCTTGTGAGATTCTGGCTGCGATAAATATTTTTGTACATTGTAGTGCTCATTATTTCCATCTTTGTATGAATTTCCTGAGGATTTCCGAACAGATGTTGGGCTGAAATTCCTTCGCTGGCTGAGCTGAGAGACGAGACAATTTGTCTGACGAGATCCGGACCGATTAGGCATTTTCCTCTTTCTGTAGAGGAACTGATGTGTCCTAAAACTTCAAAACCCTCTTTGTTTTCTCACTCACTCTTGTTTGATTTGACTCAAAAATATGGATAAGAGCCCTTTCTTTGAGACCAGTAAAACCTTAATGAAAACGATTATCCATCACAACTTTCCAATAGTTTATAAAACTGGTCATGAGATACAAGAGAAAGTGTCGTAATAACCAGAGTTTCCACGAAGAACCTGACATACATTATTTGTTACAAAGGAAGACAAGTTGAACTTGTTTTACTTCAAGAGTTACTTTATAAAAACCAGAGAAGAAAAACACTAATAATCTCCACTGTTTATGTAAAAACATCTGTGTTTATATTACGTATGAATCAGAATCACAACAGTAATAATGTTATTTTAGCAGCAGTAGCAATAGTTGTTGCATTTCTGTTTGAATTAAAATGAATTACATCATGTTATGTATATCATATTTTATCTGAAGGCTATCATACAGTCTCCAGTTGACCCAAACCTACATGGAGTTACCTCTAGAAACCAGTTAGTTTGATTTAAAGAAAAGAAAAAGAAAGTAAAACAGAAGTAATATGCATCCAGTAGCGTTTCTAAGCCTATTTCATTATTTAAATTGTGTTTCATAACTATTATCTTTGGAAGCAGCGGGCAGCGTTCCCCTCCTGAGTCATTTAACCCAGTGATGCTATTCTACGAAATCAGTGAAAAATAAAGCTTGTGTCTCCCTAAAGCTGGAAAGTAGCAACAACTGGTAATAACTAGATAAAGTATTTCATTAGCATCCAACACGCTTTTAAGGAAAAAATGGAAACAACTGGAAGTAGAGGAGAAAAAAGGGTTGTACTTGTTTCTTTAGAGGCGGGCCTCGGGGCATTCTGATTTTTCAGACTTTTCTGAATTTTCTTCTTTTTTTTTGAGTCGTCTTCATTTATAATTCATATGTGTGAAAAAATCTAATGAGCATAAAGGGAGAAGCAATCAAAAGGTGTAAATAAAACAGGACAAGAAATGAGAATGAGATCATTCAAGTCGAAGTTGAGGAGACAGAAACACTATTATAACGTGACGGGTTTGTCCTTTTCCCCGTTGCAGCAGATCAATGCGTTCATTAGCATGCTGCTCTGTCTGCCTGCAGCCGTCACGCACACTAACACACACACAGTCCCTCAACTTTCCCTCTCTGTTGTCCATAATCATATGCAGCACACACACTTTGAACTCCCCCTTTTGGACCATTTAGTATCCTTTTCTATTTTCCCCATCAGTCGACGTGCCGCTCTCCGTTACGCCACACAAACACTCCGGGGGCCTCCTCTCATTCGGATGCCACTCTGCTAAAAGAAGCCTGCTAGCAGCATGCAAAACACACACGCTTTCATGCTCAGGATGATTATGGCTTCTATTTCCAAATAATTTGTATAATATGAATTCATACAAATTCACACGCTCTTATATTCACACAGGAAAGACTTTTCTTTCTCATCGCAAACTGAAAAACACGCCGCATGCAGATTTAACGCTTGCACATCCTCTAGCTAAACAGTTTTACCCAAATTGGAATAATTTTAGCTCAAACCCCAGATACTCCTGCCTCTCTGTGCCAGCAGCTCATTAAACTTATCTTCTCTAAACTCCCCCTCAAAAACGACGATCTGGATGTGTTTGTTCTCGTATAGGAAAGGGGAGTTTTGCTCCCCGTCTGTTTTATTGAGACTCTGCTCACAGCTGCTTATCATTGTTGATGCAATCAGCTTGGGAGGTGATTACTAAAACACCGTCAGCCAAGAACAAATCTCTCCAAATGTTCATTCAACTGCAAACAGCTAAAAAAACAATAACTTTAGATTATTTTGACTGGTCATTTGCAGTAAAGGAAAAAAGTATTACGTGATATTCTGAAGATCAGACTCTGCATCTTAATGCATTTTGTATTTTTATTTAAACGGCACAGTGCACATTATTCAAAATAAATGTATGATTTAGCCCTGGAGGCTAATTTCCATCTGCAGTCGCAGC
The DNA here is from genome assembly GCA_903066825.1 of Alfaro cultratus. Classification (NCBI taxonomy): domain Eukaryota; kingdom Metazoa; phylum Chordata; class Actinopteri; order Cyprinodontiformes; family Poeciliidae; genus Alfaro; species Alfaro cultratus. The sequence continues at coordinate 6,151 of CAEFZX010008851.1, forward strand.
CAGTAGGTTGATGGTTGAGAACAAGATTAAAACAGGATCTATTAAAGTTGCTATAAATCCGTCCTGTTGCCATGGTCACCTCTAAGTAAACCTGCTGACATCATTTGTTTGCACTGACGTGGTTTACAGGTGATAATGTTTCTGCTAGTGCAATCGGCATAATTAATCGAATCATGAACTGTAAGGACACAAGTTCACCAAAAGGGTTTTCCATTATTAACTGGTTGGGTTCAGATTTATCGTGTAATTTAGACCAAGAATAAAACTTTAGGTCACGTCAAAATGATTTGCTTTATGGTCAGGTTTGAGCTTCTGCGGTGCAATTAATAAGTCCTGCAAGGTAATCTGCTCGTTCTCGTCTAAATGGAGATTTTAATCCTGTTGAGGAAACAGAAAATAAGGCGTTCATTAGATTGTAACAAGTGCAGCTCGATAAATGCTGAGCCCCGCCCTGCTCCGCTCCTATCAATCACAGAAGACTTGCACTTGACTCGCTGCGATAAAAACAGGCCACAAAATGGATCTGGAGCATTTTAAATAAAAGCTACAAATGAGAGAAATGACTAAAATTACTAAAATTATGGACTGAAAATGTTAAGAGACTTCGGATTTGGGCCTTTATCTAAAGTTCATTAGTCGGTCTTGGGGCGGGTTGGACTTTTTTTAGTCCAGATCCAAACTCTATTAAGCGGTACCAAACCATTTTTAGAACCTACTGTTGAGGCTGTGTGAAAACGCATCATCAGAAGACTGTCGGTCACTGATTGGCTAGAGCAGGGGCGTCAAATTCAAATCGAGATCATTCATGCTCTTAAAGGGCCGGTTGCCACAACATATTGATAAAACCTGCTAACAAACTATTAAAGTATCAATTAATTCTTAAAATTACATATTACTGAATATCTTTTCAGTCCCTCCAGGATTATGTGACTCTTTTTGTGATTTTTTGCAACAAAAATCTAAGTTTTGTGGTACTAATTTGGAAATATTTCCAATATTTTGCTTATTTAAATGCAAGTTTTTATTACTCGCTGTATAGATCGTGGTCTATAATCTGACATCAATTTAAGGTTGAGGCAACTGTTTAGTACAAGAAAGAAAGTTTTTGACCATTTTTAATAAAAATCTGCAATAAACTCCCAATTATTAGCGTAAAAAAGTGCAGGGATTTGTTTATTTTTGCATGAATTTTCACTATAAGTCTCAAGAATCTGTAGATTCCGGGGGAAACTGATTCTCTACAGTGGTCAAGAATCTGTAGAAACTGATTCTTGAGACTTGGTAGTAAACAGATAAAAAATACATTGATTTGATTAATAACATAACATTTAAGCACACTTACTGTTAGTCTAGAATCTAGAGGGCCACATAAAAACCTACGGTGGGCTAGATTTGGCCCACGAGCCTCGAGTTTGGCACATGTGCTCTACAGGGTGGAATCCCAAGAGTGGTTCAATAGACGCACCAACCGCCTGAACTGTGTAGAAACAAGCCGAGTCAAGCAACACTGCTAGTGCTGGTGCAAAAGAGCCATTAGTGTGATGGTTTATGGTTCTTTTTGCTTGCAGTAGCATAAACATCTCCTTTTCCCACAGAAACCAGTAAACATGGAGGACAGACTGACAGAAAGAATCAGGATTAGACAGCAGAGAATTGAATGAAGCATCCCTCTGACTATTTTGGGCATCTGTCAAAAAGAGCTGTCCAAAAATGAAAAGCTGAATGCTAGCATGAGTCCTGTGTCAGGCTGACAGCGAAGCATCTGGATACACTTCAGGCATGGGGTTGTTTCTGATCCAAGGCTCATGCTCAGTTTTAGCTAAAACCTCTGCAGTACATTAGGGAAAAGGATAAAAGAGTAATTTTCCTCCAACGATCCAGCAGCAATTTGGTGTTTCCCAGCACGCCGGAGCCGAGTGTAACAAAGAAAAGGTCATAATCAAGAGGTTCAGGGTGAAGAAATTCTCCAGATTTTAACCCCATTAAAAACCCAGAATAAGTTCTGAAAAGCAAGAGAACAATGTAAAAAAAATGGACAACCTCAATGGTTCCCAATAAAGACCCTCAGCCCTCACTAAGTGGTCAGTACTGAGCTACCACAGAAACAGAATTTCTTCTCAACTTTTCCTCATAGCTGCCCGATTCAAATCTCGATATTTAAATGCAGCATGTACATCTCATGGGGGGAAAAATGTCACTTGTTTATATTTTCTGGCCCAGCCAACAATCTGTCAGTACAGGAATTGAATGTCATTTTCCAAACACCTGACAGCGGGGAAAAAAACAGCATGATGATGGGGTTGCTACCCCAGACATCTCATTCATATACGATTAATATTTTACAGGTTCTGAAATGGCAAAATGTCAGCCTGAAGACAGAACATATCTTGTTTACTCAATAAAAACAGCAGAACGGTAGTTTCGCAGGCCGGATTAAGAGTAGAGTGTAATTTACGCTTGGTGATGCCAAATCACATTCATTTTCAGAGTCCTGCACTGCCTAAGTTTGCATTTGCTTCCAGAGAATCGTTTTGAACACAAGTGGAAAATTTGTACCTGCCCTCATCCTCTATTTTCAAGTCTTACTTACTGAGACAGAACCGGCAGAACATGAGCTTCAGCTCAGAGTTGAGACCCGGGTCACGATTTATGCTGCATCCTGTCGATGTTCAACAAGAAAAAAAAAAAAGTACCCCAGAAACAAGTCTGAAGAAGAATATGTGCTGTACAGGGTCATCCAGCACTGGATCCTTCACAAATCACAGAAACGTTAGAGACAAAGTCTTATTTCTAGACTCAACGTCGCTTCTCAACTGTTTATCTGCTCTGCCTCTTTTGCCTATTTTACACATTTTACTACTATTGTTGCTTCTTTCTCTTTGTCTTTCCATTGAAAGTACACCTGGTGCTTTTGTGTTTGTCGCTCTACTGGAAGCGGCCATTAACAGGAGGAATTGCTGCAGTTACCTCATTGCTTATTCACTGTTTGCTTGGATAGAAAGTAGTTTTTTATTAAGATGTCCCTTTCTTAGACAAAGTCATTAACTGGACTCTAAATGAAACTTTCTGTTCCTGTACTTACAGAAAGTACTCTCCATTCAGTGATTCTGGTTATGGCCGTGTCTCTTGTCTGGACCTTGTTGAAGCTATTGCTGCCGTTAATTGCCTATCCCTTCATTTTCATCAATAGAAAACGTTGCTGATCCAACGATTATGTGATTAGTTGCCTGCCAGTCTTGGAAGTGATTGCTGCTGCCATTTTTCTTTCTATAGAAAGTACACCTAGCCCAGGTATTCAGTGTTTAGCTGTGCTACTTTCAGGTCTACGTAACTGAGGAAGATATTGCCACTCATACCTGTGCGCTGGTACTTTCCTCTACAGAAAGTACCCCTGGTCAAGTCATTCTCTATTCAGCTTTGTTTCTCTTTCTTTAGAAAGTGCTGCTTTACCTGTGCTGTCTCAAGCCATGTTTCTTTCCTGGATGAAGGCATCGATGTCTCATCTATTTTTTCCAGCAGAAGGTGCTCTTGGTGCGGCACTACTGTTTACTCTGCATCACTTTCTGTGATTTCAAGCGCCGGCCCGTTCACCCAGACGGATGTTCGTACTGAGACTGACGCTGGAGAAGGTTTTCCTCACCTGGAGAATAACTGTTTAACATCTGAGTTCAACTAACCTGATTGTTATAATTTAGATTAAATTGACCTGCATGTAATTGGATCTGTAACTGACTACATGGTTAGATTGGCCTAACATACAATTATTTTAATCACTAGTGAATTAGTTTGTCTTGCCCTGAGATGACATCCGTTGTGAACTAATCTCACTCAGATCTTCGGCTCCATTTCATTTTGCACATTTCACCTCCAGTGATCTGAGCACAGTTTTGATGCCTTTACTGAAACACAGATCAAGCTGAAACTTCAAGAGTACTTCGGACCTCTTTGGAGAAAATAGACGGCTGAGAAGGCAGAGAAAATGATCAGCTAGCAGATCACGTGCTCCTGCCTTCAGGCCGACATTTCACCACGGCCAAGACAAAAATAACCAGAGCTGCTCCTGATCCTTGATTCTCTCTACTTTAAGGCAGCTAAATATGTACAATTAAAAATAGACACAGTAAAAAACAAATCCTAATAAACAAAATTTCAAACAGTTTGAGTAAAACATTTTTTATGCACACTTCTTAAACTCATAAATCCATTTCTACCACAGACAGTCGGCTAACAAACATCTAAAGTGATCTCAGCTAAATGTAAATATATTCCCTGAAATGCGATAATAAAAACATTCTGCTATTTCTGCACACTGTATCTGTATTAAGAGTTGAATAGAGGATCTGTCAGGTCATTCTTCTTCTCTCTCGTCTCCTCCTCTGCGTACCCATCTCCATCAGTCATGCCTTAAACCTCCTGACCAGAACACGTAAACAAGAACGACCTGCAAACTGCCTGAAGAGTCGACACACAAACATAACTCAACTACAAATGCACACAGAGACAAGAAGCATCAGAATCAGCTTTTCTGGCCAAGACTGGGTGCAATCGATTACGGTTTCAAGCGCTCTCGCTGTACGGATTTTAAAGTATAAAGAATAAAAAGGAAGATTTCAAACATATGCAGCCATTTCTCTTAACGTGGCAAGTTTTGGTGTTGCAGTAACGGTTATTTTGTTCCACAGACGAATAGCTGACAATTCTGGCAGTAAGGTGTTGATCAGAGAGACATTCTGGGGGGAGGAAACTGTCTCTGTGTCATCTGGCTTTTGCTGCACCACCAAAGTGAAGGTAAAAGTCTAAACAGTTTGTGTCCAGAATGTGTGGGGTCTGCAGAGATGTTAGCTGCCCTCTTCCTGACTTTAGACATTTATTTATTTAGATGGAGGGATCGGCAGCCATGATACGTGTTCATTGCAGTCTGGACTTTTTCTGTTTTGTGGATCTGAACATTTCTTTTTCTTTAAAGATTTTTTAGGCTGTATTTGTGCAGTAGATGGACAGGAAATAGAAAGGACATTCAGAAAATTGTAATAGACCAAGAATCAAACCCATTAAAATCACGTCAAGGACCTTAACCTCTGCACCGACTGAGCCGCCCAGCACTCCGGATCTGAACAAATCTTACAAAAAATTCATCTCAAATAGAAAAATAACAATAGTGGGAAGAGTGGGGACAAAATATTTAGCAAACAAAAAAAATATATTTCTTTGCTAAGGCAGAAGGCACTTCAGACTTTCTAAAAGCTTTGTTTAAAAAAAAAAGATGCAAAACCTTGAATGACACACGGAGAAAGAACAAAATGTCAAACAGCGAGAAATAAAATGTTCCAACTCAACTGAAGTAGAAAATGTGTTCCTGTGAACTGATGTGCATCATGTCTCAGGGGAAAGACTTAAGAAACAAGCTCTCAACATCTCCACCCTGAAAGGCAGCAGGTGACCAGTCACAACAAAGGTGGAGTTATGGCAGGAAGCCACAGGGCTCCAACTCGTGGCTCATTTCCTGCCCTGCTGGTATTTGGTGCAACAAATGGGGCCCGGGTGGAGTCCTGCTGCAAGCAAGCGCCGTTTATGTCACGAGGGCAACAAACTTCAGAAGGAAAGCATATCTTTGTTTACACAAGTTGGCACATGCAGAAGAATCAAGTGTTGGATTTTAACATGTGCCAGCAGAGCGAGAATAACTGGGTTGTGATGAGTTTTCCTGGCTTCAGGTTTAGTCAGCGTCAGTGAAATAAATGTTGGGGAAATGTAATTCAACCCATGTGAGAAATACAGAGGATATAGACAAAGATTTCCTCCCTCAAGGAATTTTTGGAAAAACCTTTGATTCAAGAACAATCTGTGGATTTTCTTTTGCTCTTTATTCTTGCTGAATCACAGGAGTTTGATTTTCCAGTTTGTGTGCGTTTTAAGGACTGGAAGAAGGACGGAGAAGGTTTTTTTGGAGGGTTCTGTGGACGTATGTAGTTCTTCGGATGCTATTAAAGGTTATTCTTTGGGTCTGTAACTTTAACAATCCAAAGAGCCATTTTTGCTTTCAGTCAAGATAAATAAAACTCGTCTGGAGCTGCAAATGTTGCATAATCTTTTGAAAATTAGATTGTTTGACAAATACAGTCGATAATTGTATTGTAGAGAATTGTATTATTATTATTTTTTAAATCCATCATTTAATTTTACTTTTTAGGTTTTAAAACAAAGAAAAACAAAACTTTTACAAAAAAAGGATGGAATATTGTTGGTGAAAAATGTAAAGCACAAAGTTTCCAACCTAACAAAAAACCAAATTAGATGTTTCTGCATGGTTCTGTTTTGAAAGGTAAATACAACAAATACATTAATTATTTGATGAAAAAACCGAAAGAACGTGACCATGACAAGTCTGTGATGTTCATGGACCAGAACTTATTTCTTAAATACGTCCTAAAGTTTCTTCCTTTCCTTGTTTTGACACAAGCCAGTCAGCTCTGACTGTGACCTTTGCTTTATTGTTCTCATAAATGCATCTTTTCTTCTTCCTCAACATTTCTATTAAACGTCTGTCACATCTAAAGAGACATCTATTCCCAATTGTCTACGTCGCTCCAAGCTGCACTTAAAAACAGACAGAAAGGATAAACGAAAAGCAGAAGGTCTGTATATTTAATTTTTCTGAGGAATATCACCCCCTCACAAGCGTGTAACATGTGCCCACGGTGAAAAGATAACAGGTTTGTGCATGGCCATTTCATGGCTGCTCCACAAATTAAATCTGGAAACAGTGTTTGACATTTGCCATGAGGCTTTTTTCCCTCCTCCCCACCTCTGCGCAATAAAAAAAATCTGATCGGAGATCTTTCCGGTAATAACTCCTATCACACCTCCATGACAGAACAATTTTCAGCAGTGGGCAAAAAATTTTCACCGTAAATAAGACAGTATGGTGACGGTGGGGAGGGAGAAAAACCTCTTTCCAGGCTGACATTTCGTACGGCTTGTCTGAATTTATCTGAACTCTGTGTGCAGATAAACATTACGACTTATTGGTTTCTGAAATGCATTTTTTAGTAATGCACAGGGAGAGAAAAGTGATTTTAAGCTAGAAAACATTTGGATAGATTTCAACTCAACCTCCCTCATAAAAACAGACGAACCTTTAAACCGTTTTTTTCTCTCAGTGTGAGCCGGCGCTGTCCAGGGTGCTGAAGCCGGCGCTGATCATGGTGCTTAACTTGCCAGACATTTCTGATAAAGAGAGGGAAGAAAAACCAAATCCTGCACTTTTATCTGCAGCCCTGTTTCTGGCACAGATGCGATTTACAGCAGGAGACCCGGTTTATAAATCTTAGTCATGAGCAGAACATAAATTTTAGAGTCAGTTCTTAGAAATTGACTAAGAATTTCTAAGAACTGACTTAGAAATTCAGTTGTTAGCCTGTAAATGTGAAGGTTAAACAGAAGACACATTTACATTAGAATACTGAGCTTCTTTTTGGCAGTTTTTACCCAGTGAAGGATTTTATAAAGCATATTAAAAGGAGTGTAAAAACATTAAATGGAACAAAAAAAATTTCTGATAGACCGAGACGAGCCTCACTAGAGTTATTATCTCTTGCAAGGCATTTTTACTCAAATAAAATAAAATGGTATTTTGTAAGAATCTCAGAAAAAATCCAAGATGGCAGCTGAATAAAATAAAACATGTTTCTACTACTAGGATTGTCTGAAACAGTAATCTGTGACCCGCCAGATGACCCCAAAGGGCAGAAACTCATTCAGATTCAGTGGTACTTCTGATAAAAACTTGACTTGTCTGTGTGATGTGATCAAACTCCTCCTTCATGAAGTTTGTCGCTAATAAAGCAAAAATGTTTTGCTTTTGCGTCTGTCTTCTCCACATTGTTTATATTTTTTTGTAAAACTCATCCACAAAGTCAACTGATTTGAGTTTCTATAATCACATTTGTACTTTTCAGGTTTTTCCTCTTTATTCATGTTTATATATCCACCTGAATGGACACTGTAAAACATTAGAGCCACTGAAAAAAATTGCCTAAATTTCTAGATTTTTCTGTCATAAATTCCTTATTTTTTCGGACTCTAAAATCCCTAAGTCCACTCTTAAATAATTTTCCAAAGTATAAAAAGAAACATTCACTCCAGCACATTTTTCAACAGAGATCGCACTTAAAAAGGGAACCAACAAAAATAAACCCTGACCGACAGGTCGACACAAGGATGATGGACTAAGAGAAGGGCGCAGCAATGGGTTAGACAGATGGACAGATGGATGGACAAAGATGGACAGCTGGAGGGAAAGACAGATGGAAGCAGGACGGACACACGAAGAGGTTGATGGACAAACATTAGTACGCACAGATGGATCAATGTAAGAATAAAAAAGGATGGACAGACAACATTTAGACAGCAGGATAAAAAAATAAAGCTGGGAAATACCAACAATTTTTTATCCTTCGCAATAGAAATCTTTTGAGTAAAACATGGATTCATATATTTTACAAAACCGGCAGATCACGTACCTACTTGGGATGCAAGCAGAATGTGAAATTCATTAAAGGAAACTTAAAGTTGGAATATATTTTTCATGCCTTTCCAAAAACTTTGAGAATTTGTGTAAAGGAGTTTTAATTTCTCACCAGAGTTGGTGACAGAAAATACACAAATTTAATAATTTTCTGTCAATTTGTGTCCGAACTACAATGGACTCCCTGTTTTCAACTGCCTGTGAATACTTCAGTCTCCATCTGAAACACATATAACTGGTTAAAAGCTAACACTCTAAAAATACCTTAATATATTTTATAATGAACAGCAGAATGAGTTTTGGAGCTTTGACAGCAGCGAACACATTGGCTAAACTCTTAAGTGTTTAGCCAATCAGTGACAAGGAAAGTGAATGGGGCTCCTGGATTGGACGCTTTAAAAACACAAACCAATAGTGTTTTAAGTAGCTTTTCCCTGGAGTTTAATTTGGAGTTAAATTTCACAGAAAACCCAGGAATATTGTGCAAATCCTGTTCAATAATCCTGACACAACTGAGGCTGCACAAGTCCATGGACAATACTTTAGAAACTGAAACATATTAAAAATATTTTAATTTCAACCTGACTGCATTCTCAGAGACATTACAGAGCCTGTTAATTTTAAGGATTAGGCCTACTCTAAATTTGAGATGAGGAGCTTTTGGCCATGAAAGAAAACATGAAAAAGGCAGTAAGACTTAGTTAGAGGTCTGACTTCAAACTGTTATTAGTTTAATTTGATCTAAACATGAAATCTGAATAAATTTTCCACCTGCTACTTAACATTAAAGTCAGCAGATAAGCGTCAGGCGATGAGGTTCAGATCAAAGTCATTTCTGTCGGTCCTCTTTCACTCAGGCCAGCGATTCCTGTTGATCTGTTCAACATCATTTCCATGGCAGCGGCTGAATTGAGGTTCAACATGTCAGTCTGCACACAAACAGCTCAATGAGCTGCAATAAATACAAACCTGCAATCATTTATCATTTGTCAGCGCTTGAGCAGGACGACTAAGAGGGTTATGTTATTCTGAGCAACAATCAGTCCGTTGTGCATCGAGTACATCGTCAAAGTATCCAACGTTTAGATGAAACATCAACATATTTAATTTGAACTGCTGCATCCTGACATGAAGATGCTTTGATCTAATCCAGGGATGTCCTATTAACGAAGTTTTCTCTGCATTCGACGAGTACTTCTTAAAGTTAAACGATATTTAGTATCTTTTCACATTAAGTAATTTAGTAGTGTATAAATAAAACTGATTTGATTTGACTCAGTTTAATTTTGCCACACAAATCTGTGCAGGTGAGTCATTTTAGCCTAAATTTGGTTTTAGCGACAGAAATTCCTCGCTGTTCAGGGACAACAGAGGACAAAAAGCACATTTGCCAATTCTGGCGGAGTTACAGAAATGTTTATTAATGTCCCTGCTAAATAAATCAAAACATTTAAAATGTCAAAAGTTTTCTCTTTCAAGTTAATTAATTGATTATTTATGAAGGCCGACATAAATGATTACAGCAAACTGGATTTGATTCAAGGGATCTTGAGTTTGACACACGTGATCTGAAACATTTCTTCTGCTAATGTCTTCTGTAGCCCCCACACCATGACGCTGCCTTCACCATGCTTTATCATGCGGATGGCACGTTTAAACCGTTAAGCAGAATTTCCTGGTTCACAGAACAATGTGGCCATTTTTCCTCCAACTCCAAATCGCACTTCTTAAATCTTTCTCAAAGGTTTCCACAAAAACATGCGTATGTGTGAAACATATAAAGCTTGAAATATTATTTTATAAACTAACTCTGCTTCTTCACAGCTTTCTCCCTGATCGTTATGATGCCGGTTGTTCTCAAACAAACCTCTGAGGTCTTCACAGAAAAGCTGAACGTATACCACGATTACATTTCTTCACAACTCTGCAATACTTTGTTTTGATGGTCTATCACACAAAACTCCAATAAAATGAGCCGCAGTTTGTGGTTGTAAGGCAATGAAGTGTGAAAAGCCTCAATAGGTGTTAACACATTGGAGAGGCTGGTTTGTATCCTGCTGCTCCATCACAAAAAGATTAAAAATCGACACCACATGTTATTACCTTACAGCTGCTTTAGAAGACAGATAAAGCAGAAATAGATAAAATCCAATTTTCTGTTCCAAGGTAAATTATGAGTCTTCACCACATTCAGGGTGAAACTGGTACAAAGTTCAATTCAGCATGTTTCCATTTAACATCACCATAATGGCCTAACTCTCAATACCGCTCTGTCAAAGTAATGCATCACGTCTAAAGGGCTCCCTGTGCTCACGCCTGCTCTCCGTAGTGAGAGGGTGATTCATCCGCGTTTCTGTGCAAATGAATATTGAGCACAGAAATCCTATTTAAAAACCCAAATGGAAATGTTGACTCAACGAGCGCACCATATTTAATCCATCCTCCCCAAATATGGCTCAGGAAGACGGCTTTAAAGCAAAAACTGCCGACTTTCAGAGAAACTGGAGCCCAGAACACCCGATGACTAAGAGTCGCCTCCTCTGCACAGTGTGTACTATAACTGTCTGGGTTTTCTCACAGAACATCATGCATTATTTATGGGAATATTTTTATAGCGCTGTGATTGTATCCGACTTGCGAGTCGGTAATTAGTTTTTCACATTTAGGTCTTTAATGATCTTTGATTTGGACTCCTGCGTCTCCTCCCTGAACAGCGCCTGCAGCTCGTTGGGAGAGCTGGCAGCAGCTACTCCAGAAGTTAGCGGTTTTTCTGGACGCCTCGTCAGCAAGTGGAGCAGAGGTGAACAGCGGCCATGCCAACTCAGACGCGCCAGTAAGCCGAGCCAAAGGGCCCACTCTGGCACTGACAAACCCACTCCTGCATGCAATCACTTAAACATGCTCCAAGTTGGAACAGACATTTTTAGACTAATGTGAATAAAACCTGCTTATGGACACTGTAATCCAATCACAATTTGATTTTAATATCAATCTGTTAAAACTCAGAAGTATTCAGAGGTTAAAGATTCAGAGTGTTTCCAAATTTGCAGGATTTATGTAGGACGTTTTAGTCTTAAGGCATTCTGAAGGATTTTCTAAGATTGAACTTTGGCTGCGTTTTCCGACATTTTTAGACGAAGGTTGTTCCAGTTGTCAGCTCTTTCCTAACAATTTGGCAAAGACCGGCAGACAACTATCCCATTTCCCAACAGCAGTGTTGTAAAAAACAAGTGATGGATACGAATCAAGAGATTTTACTTTTTTTGTTACAATCAGACATTAACACAGTTTCTACTAAAACTTTCCTTCTGCCATTTTTATAATTTTAAACCAATTCCTGAGTAAGTGCAAGCTTTTCTGACTAACTGGAGAATAGAGTAAAGCAGCTCCTATCCTATATAGCGCTGCCTACTGCTGGTCAGCTGGACATCTTTGAGCAAAAACAGAGGTGAAAAGTAATTGTAACATTTTAGTTTAAAGCTATACAGTGGAGCCCTGATATTAGGAGGTTAGTGACCACATCCAACCACAAATAGTTAAAATCTGGGATCAAAAAACACATTTACATAGTTCAGCATCACTAAATATTCCTTAATATACACAGCAGAAACCATCTGAACACTACAGCTTAAGCTAACAATTAGTCTACCTGTAGAGGTTACATGCAACGAACACAAAAGGAAAATTAATTGTGATCTTTGGTATTTCAGTTTCCCAGCTGCGTTTACTTTTGAAAATTCAAGATGTAATTTACAAAAAACAGAAAACAATAATTTGGAGTTGCATTCCAAAAAGAAACTCATTGAATGCTGAGATAGAAATAGTTGGGGTTTTGCTGTACTGTGAAAATCTCATCCTTGGCCTAAAGCAGACATGGATCTCCAACTGACTCAGATTTAATAAAATCTTCATCTTAAAATCCTGAACCTAGTTTTCAGTCCAATACAAGTCTAATCTGCAAAAAATTATCTTGACGTAATAGTTTGGTAAACACCTGTTCTTGCACGTTACAACACAAAACAAAAATGTTTCATTTCTGGTCTGACAGCCTGAACAGAGAAAACCCGAACAAATGCAGCGTTTGCACCGGTGAGAATGAAAACATGGCATTTTTCACTTTACAGTCCCGTCATAGTGATGTTTCAAATTCTGTTTACAAACTGGACCAGTGACACTATTTTGACCCAATGGTGTTACCATAGCACCTGTATCACACGTCAGCTGTGGAGCTAATGCTAATCTTCAGCACAGACGTTAGCATTAAGGTAGCAGCCTTGGGGCTAACGTCTTGTAGCGTTATATAAAAGTTACTAGTTTTATTGTGAGGTTGTGAGAATCTACTGGAGTGTGTGGATGTGAATTCATACATGTTTAATCTAAGTAGAAAATTTGCCACATCAGAAGGAAAACTATATATTCCAGCACCTATTATACGTAGAAACACTGTCCAAAAAAAACATCGTAGTTCTTCATTGATTTGCTATTTTCCAGTAATTAGCTGGGTGTAAATTTGTCGTTCTCGCACGCATCCCTGCTTTTCCACCACTGAACTAATGCCAAGACACCAAGGCATATTTTGGGGAGAGCAAACTAAATCCAATTTGAAGCCTTTTTATTTTCCACCTCTCAAATCCGTATTTTGACATTTAACAGTTTTTTTTTTCTAACAGCACATTAAATTTCTGTACATGGACATTTGCGCTGCACCCCATAAGCAAAGCTAATAGCTCATTCGTGTTCATTTCTATTTCCATTTGTACATTTGGCCACATAATGCATTTAACAACCCACTTTTGGATAGATTCAGCTTGTATTTGTTGATTATGCACCAAACGGCAGGTCTCTGAAGTGAACTCAATTTGATGTCTGACTGTCGAGGTCTTAGACATAAAGCCGTACCAACAAATGAGGCCATGAATGTTTTGTTCCTACTTCATTTGCTGCAGCTCATGACTGGTACAGCGGTCTGCCAGCAGTAACTGGGAAATCATTTGGTGACACTATTACTAATGCAAGGGAAATGAATAAAAGCACAATGACATGAAAATGGTTCCAGGAGCAAAATTACAAGGCAGTGTTGTGTGGCTGTTGCGCACATATGTGGCTGTGTGAGTGTCCTCGTCTCTCATTATCCCTCTATTGAGACAAATAGCGGGAAGGAGGTCTACCCTTCGATTCAACCCTCCCCATCATTTACCCCTCGCAACACAGCCGGCCGAGTGTGTGACTGTGACTGTGTGTCCCAGTAATCCAGTCTTGTGTGAGATGTACGTCTGAAAGTGGGGCGTTTCTGGTCCAACCCTCGTTTATGTGAAGCAAAAATGTGTTTTCTGAAATCACGTATAGTGTGGGTTATTATATGCTGCTGACAGTGAATGTGCTGCCATTTTTATTACTTTACCTTTTCAGTTATGTTTGGGATTGCTATTTTCTGTAGGTATTACATGTTTTAGTTCAATTCAAAAATACGTTTTTGATCTTAAATTAAAATTAAATACAACTCATTATCCAAGGTTCCTTAGAGTTGAAGTAGATGGTAATGGCTGCGGACAGAAAGGATTTCCTGTAGCAGTCTGTCTTACAGCGGGAATGAAGGAGCCTCTGACTGAAGACATCCTCTCATGAAGAAGATGCTCAGGTTTGTCTGTAATGTTTTCAATTTTGACAAGAATTTAAGTAAACAGTTCACAGATTTACAGAATATTTGAAGTATCTTCCTGAAAACACTGAAGAGCTTTTTCCAAGTAGTACAGTCTGCTTTGACGCTTCACTGTTATGTCTCCAGCAGACTGTAGTACAGGGAAAACACCAAATTATTTATAGTACATATACCAAGTATTTCCACTCTTTCACCAGCTCCACTTCTTCTCAAGTGATGGAAATAGAGTCTTGAACTCTACAATCATCTCCTTTCTTTTGTCTAAATTTAAGATGATTGTTCCCACACTATGCCGGGAGGCAGTTTCCTTTTCTAAAGTTGACATATATATATATATATATATATATATATATATATATATATATATATATTTATAAAGCACTATAGCAGTGGAAAGCTGCCAAAGTCCCGACTTGGCCACATGGGCCACACAAAAGTTATCCAAGATGAAAGTAGTATTTGCATCTCCTGCAGTTTCACATGATGAGGATTTCTTTGTCAAGTGAGCTGGAAGTTGGGATAAATGTCAGACTAGACAAACCGGCACCCCACCGAGGAACCTTACGTTGAGTTTGCATGGGCAGAAAAAAAAACAACAAAAAGAAAAACCTGCTACTGATACATCCCAACAACTGTCACCAAAGTAGTTGTAGGCCAGCACAGAAGTAGTGAACTGAACTGTAAAGTCTTTTCTACACATCACTCTCGCGCTACTCTCAAGTAATTTTCCTTTACAAAGTTACTTCTAGAAAAGACTCCTCAAATGGTTGAAGAAGTGAAATGTGTCATTCATTTGGCTCTGACACAAAGGAAAAAAGGAGCTGCTGCTGCACCTAAATGTCACTGATAAAAGCACAGCAGGTGTGTAAGGAGAAAGCCGTTACTGATTTAATTTGATCAGGAGATGACAGCACACATTTTGTACTGACAGAAGGCTAAATAAAGAGTATAAACCATGGAAAAACAAAGTATTTTAACTGAGAATATTCATGATTTTCCATAACGCAGACAATCACCTTAATAGTCCCCCCTCCAAAACCTCAAGTTCCCAGTTATTTTAAGTATTTTGTTATGTTCCTCGAAGAAAAGGTTAATTTGGTTCATAATCCTACACCAGTTATCGCTTTATATTTGTTGGTAAACATTTTGTATTAAAGTTGTGCCTCAAAAACTGCTCATAACATCAGATAAATGTTGTCTAAAATGTCTCATCTGCTTTGAAAAATAGCAACTGTCAGATGTTAATTATTTATGTTGGCACAGTTACGATTTGTAGGATTTCTGGCACTGAAAATGGTATAAATATGCCCTTTAAATTTGTGTTTTTGCACACTGAAACCTACGATTACTCAGCGTGACATGTTTGTGGTCGCCATATTTAGCCAACATTTCTCAAACTTCTGACTCATACCTACAGAAATGTCCACACTTCATTTCCAAGAGGCTAACACCGGGTCGTTTCATGGGATTTTTCAATCTCCACCAAAATGCAGAAAGCTTAAGTTATCATCTTTAAAATAACAAAATAAAAATACATAAAACATAAAAAAATAACCCGGATTCTTTATGAATAACTGCAGAAGCCATGTTTCAACAGATTTAGACACTCAGTTGGATCTGCCACTTGATTTTGAGATTAGGACCCTGTTGGGGTCACACCATCTGCTGCAGGACTCTTTGCTATTGTTAAAGATTTGCAGAGCTCCATGTGTGCATGTTTCAGGCTTTCGCTGTACAAAGGAATAATTTTAGGACTGACTTAGCGCTTTAATACTGCCGCATCGTGCATTAGCTGTTCAAAAGGCTTTAAATCTTCATTTTAGAGAGAAAATATGGAAAATCTCAGCCAAACAGAGACACATCTTATTTTTCCCCACACACGTGTTTGTTTAAACTTCTCAGTGCAAAACTTTATACTTTCAGTCAAAAACAGCCATGCATTAGAAAGGATATTGCTGCAGCCAGACGTACATTTTAAGTCAAAGACCCATCAGTGGTAAATCATTTTCTGAAAGGGCTGAGATGGATGAGGGTGTTGGGGAAGTTTCTGCTGATTCAATTGGCTGCTTGATATTTTTCAGAGAGGATGTGAAAGAGACAGATTACAGTTTCGGATTGTGGTCAGGTCGAACCGTACAAGGTGGTGGAGCAGCAATGTTCTGAACCAATTTAAAAACCACTACAACTCTGCTTTAATGTTGTTTGTGCTAATCAACTTTGAATATCGGCATCACAAAACACATTCATCACGGGCGAATGGGTTGAAATGTTGCGCTACAAACAAAAACACCAATTACTCCTGTTTTATAATGAAAAGTAAGCTCAAACAGTGGACTGTAGAGGAGTTTAAACTGGGAGAACAATGAAACTAAATGCTGGAAGTATGAATTTGCATTTATTTAATGTTTCTTGTGCATTTCTTCCAAAACCGAGCTTATTACAGTATGTAGATTATGTCTCCCGAGTCTAGAATGCGATTAAACGCGAAATCAGACCAGCACAGCATTATTCCCAGATTGTTTCAAAGAGGAGGGTCCTGCCTCCTTTAATGAATGTTTTAGCTGATTTTATAAATGCAGTTTAAAGTTCGGACTGTAAATATTAATATTCAACATGAGTAGTTGACCAAAATACCATCTTCTCCCTGCCCTCAAATGAGGGATATTATTATCTTGAGCTTCCATATCATGTTTTAATGTTTCTCCTTCTGCTGCTTTGATGTTTTTGTGCATCTTCAAGGTGTCCTTTAAACTCTAGAGTCTTCCTAATTCAAATTTAGCCTAAAAACTAAAACTCCTGAGAATCAGAAGTTTTAGTTTTTCACTTAAATAAGATTAGTGTGTCTTTAAAAATCAATAGACATCAAAAATGCATATTTATATATTTTGGTTCTTTGGAATAAAAAGACCCCTCTGTTGTGCAGAGTTCTGAGATTAAATCAACTCTTCAGAAATCGTGACATTTTTATCATTTATACATTTTGGTGACGGATCAGTTACAACTCATCCTTGAACGCCCTGAATAAGACTTACTGCTTCACATTTTTATTGAAAAAACTATGATAACTTTGAGTTTTCTAAAGTAGATTCTCTTTTCACACAATCAAGCTTGTAAGGGCTGAAACTTTGGAAGAGACGTTTGCAAGTGATATGCTTGTAAATGATTAGAGTTTTGTTTGTTCTGCTCTTAAGTCATCAGTTCTCCTTTCTCTGGTTTGCTGAGGGAGTCGGCTGAAGATCAGCACCTCCTATTTACCCAAAGCTCCTCCTTAAAGCTGCGGTTCAGAGCTGAGACAGCACCATGAAGGAGCCAGTGGGGCGTTAGAAGGAGAAGGAGCTTCTTAAAGAGACAGAGGCCCAATTTCATGGCATCAAATTGTCATGTACTGCATTTTCAAAA
Source organism: Alfaro cultratus (assembly GCA_903066825.1). Taxonomy (NCBI): domain Eukaryota; kingdom Metazoa; phylum Chordata; class Actinopteri; order Cyprinodontiformes; family Poeciliidae; genus Alfaro; species Alfaro cultratus. Next base: position 23,736 of record CAEFZX010008851.1, read on the forward strand.
CAACCTTCAGTTGGCACCATGTGTCTGGAAAATACAAAATACAAACTGCTGGAGAGTTTGAACTATTTCTACCCTGAAATGTTAATTTGGCTCTGCAGTGAAATTTAGGGAAGATGAAAAACTACGCCACCATCGTTTCTTGAAAACGGTTCCAACAGTTGAGGAAAACCTACAGAGCAGTAAAAAATGTTTACCACCCTGCTGCTATAAAACTCCACTCTTGTTTCTGAGTAAATCCAAGAAGTGCCAGCTTAGCAACATGACTCGACCCTGGTTTCTTGGAGAGATCCACCGATGAGCAACATAAATACTCGTCACTGACATGTTCCTGGTTGATTGACACAACCAGAGAGCTCACCGTTACATCAATTTAGGCATAAGTACATTGATCGGCTGTGTTCTGGGTCAGCAGGCCGACTCCCCAGCTGACGCTCACTTTGCAGGCTAATTTGGCCAGAATGAAGTCAAACAGGTCTGTCCTCCTCCTGATTAAGTGCGGCTTTACTTTAAAGATCCTGCCAGTCTGACTGCTCAGCTGTCACTGCTACAGAGAAAACACCCCCCACTCCTCCTGTGTGCTTTACTTTAACTGGACAGGAAGTCTCTGAACTTCTCCCTCAAGATTCCCAGTAAGAAAAAGTTTCAGCCAACCAACTGTGGGTCGCCCTGAATAAGCTCACATCTTCATCAATCATCCATCAGGCGGGAGGTCACTTTTTTCCCTCCTTCTCCAAGGTCATCTACTGACAGCAACACTACTAAAACTTTAACTGTGAATCAACAAAGGAAGAAAACAGAGCGCTGTAAACAACATGCGACTGGATGAAATGATCTATCAAACTCCTCCTTGGTTGACCTTGCTTTGAAGGAGAGTAAAAATACGTTGATTGAAGTGCAGAAAAAATAATGGCGGCAAAAAGGGAGACAAAAATATCTGATCAAAGAAATCAGGAGTATAAACATCCATGTCAATGCTTTAGAACGTTACTGTAGAGCTAAATCCAAATTAAAAAGTGAAACATTACATAAAATGTTTACACAGTGACATATTTTAAGCCTTTTAGTTTATTTACATCTGTTGAAAAATCTATTTATTTTTCAGAAACTTAGGATACAACATGAGCCTCATAAAAATATATTTGTTTTTATTTATGCCAACCAATTAAATGTATTTCCACCATCATGTGGCTGTGCTGAGGTGATCAGGAACCTCAGGTTGTTTTAATAATGGCAAACATTTTTAATCCTACTCTTTCCTTCCACTAAACTTTCATCATTACATCCAAACAACTCGTAAAGTAAATGACCTCCTGTCACGTATCCTCTTTGTGAAGGTTGTCGATGACTGGAAAAGAGTCAAGTCAGCAGTTTTCCACTATAATGGTGAAGGTCAACAGAGGTAAACAGGAGGTGGTCATGAGAAGAAAGGAAACCTTAGTGAAAACGGAGCTGCATCCAGTGCAACCAAATCTCCACTAATGACTTTTTTCCCTCCCGTTAATATCTCTCTGATGTTTCATCACTGCTCTGCTGTTGTCAGCACATCAAACTTCACAAAATGACTTAATTCCAACATCCGACAGCGCTGATGTTATAGGTTCTGCTTCAGTAATGTGACACGGCAACACACCAGCAACCAGAAACGCTTCCCATTAAATGGCCATTTCCAGCAGCTATCGACATGGCGGGGAAAATCAACCACCGTTTGAAGTGCTATCGCCTGCGCTTTTTCGCCCATCGCCTTCCTATCACTCCATCCTTTGCTTCACCAACCTTCCTCGTCTTTTTTTCCCACTTATCTTCCTCATGGCCTGTAGGGATGCTTGGCCTCTCTTCTCTACCTCTGCCCTCACAAGTTGGCACTTATGCGTTCGCTTCCCTAATCGTCCTCTGCTCACACTCGCATCCTGGTCTGACCCAAGCTTGCTTAAGGCACTTTAGCTTCCTGTCGTCATCCCAGCTGACTCTTTATTTCTTCTCATCTCTGCTATCCATCAGCGGCAGAAGGAAGGCTGCCGCTTCATAGTGCAACAACACCCTTTATAAGACGTAAAAAAAGCTTATTTTTATCAGTGCTTGCATGCAACTTTTATGCAAAGGCGAGCTGTAATCATTTATTGAATGATAAGGCCTTCAACCCTGTGTGTGGTTTAAACATTTATATTGCTTCCTTCACACAGCAGCCTGGATGTTGGAGAAAGTTAAAGTCTGCCATATCTGAACTTATCGCTTCAGGTCTTTTAATTATTTAAACAACTACTTGTTTCTCTTTCTGGAAGCAATTAAGGGTTAATTATGCATGCATTTCTCAAAGGGACTGCCCAAAACTGCATCGTTATCCCTACTTGTATAATTAACTGCCTGAATTTACCCCCAGCAAAAGTCGAGATCAGAATACTTGGCACCTCTAAATTGAACGGGCTATAGAGAGATGTAAAAACATTAGATTTTCTTTTATAATCAGGATATTTTAATGACAAATGTAGGGAAGGAAGAACAACCAAAAACACTGCCTGACCAAAAAACAAACCATCACACAATCCAATACTTTGTCAATTTTTGTTCACAGCATCCATTGTGGTTTCTGATTTGTCTCAAGATTTATTTCCATCTAGTCTTGCATAAATTTTTCACCAAACTCTTGTTGGGCTGGACAATATAGATAAAAAATATATAATAGAAGTGTTTCATATTACTCAATATTGATAATTATTGATTAGTTTTTTGTTTTAAATATCTCAAAATACTGCCAAACTGATAGCGTGACATTTTCTCTTTTTTCCACACATTTCACTCCTCGCAGTTTTTTTATTTTTAAACAGCTATGAGGCAAAGTGGTGAAACCTTAAACTGCTGCTGCGCCAGTTACTCAGCAGGTTGTTGCTAGGTAACCACAACTTACTAAACAGTCTGTTGCTAGGTAACCAAAGAGTGACAGAATTAGTTGTTGCCACCAACCTTGCTTAGATGGCCAAGAGGTTGAGCAGCTAAAGCCTTACCTCTGTCTACATCCCCCAGAATGCTGTGCGGTTCTGAATCGGAACTCAATGAAATTACAGACATCAATTTCTATTGATTACGCATCTCTCACCACATATACATTGTTGCTGATTTATTGTCTATACCTAAGATCTTGTATTGATGACGGGAGAAGCAGACGGTTGTGCAAAGACGTCTCCAACACATCAAAAAACTGAACTCTGGAGGTTGATCCATGTGTGAAAATAATGCTTAATGCATTAATTAGGAATGAACGATATTATCTGCTTGGTATCGGATCGGCCGATATTAGCTGTAAAATGTAATATCGGAGTTTGACCATTCCGTCAAAATAACTCACCGACATAAAAGGCGTTTTTATTTGACAAACCAGTGAAAATGATGCCTGCAGCACCACAAAATGTCAAATCTGCACTGTTTGAGTGTTGTCATTGTATTAGAGAGCAAATGTCATGAGTAAATTTGACATTAAACATAATGCTAGTTGAAAGTGTTGCATCATTTTCAGCCTCCTTTTTAGCTTTTGCATTTGGTAGCAGGATAAATTGACAAAGATAATGGAGTGTTTAAATCCACAGTAGAGAAGGACAGTTTCAGTAAGTAGGTAAAGGAAAAAATCATCAATATTGGTATCGGTTATTGGACAAATGGGTTTTAGTATATTGGCCTATCAGATACCAATCAAAAACCCAATATCATGCATCCCTGGCTCTGGTGAACCAGTCTTTCACAATTTTAGCCCAATGAAGGTTGCGATTATCATCCTGCAGTTTCCACATGTCATCAGGGAAGAAATAATCCATTGATGGAATAACCTGGTAGTTTAATGACCTCAAAGGTCAAAGTTCATACTGTTGTTGAACTTCGACCTGACAAACTGCAATAACCAGATCATAACACTGATCCCACATTAAGACACTGGGTGCATCATCTGCCTCTCTTCTTACCCATCGTCCTGGAAGAGGGTCAATCTGGACTCATCTTTCTCTGAAGTCCAGTTTTTATGCTCCCTTGCGAATTGAAGCCTTTTTCTCCAGTTAGCATCAATGATTAGTGGTTTTCTTAAGGCTACCCAGCTGCTCAGTCTCACACCCTAACCCTAATGCTCTAACTTTCACTGCTGAGAATAGCATCGAGTTATACTGTTGTTTTTATTCAGTTTGATGTTACCGACTGTTTATTTGATCAGATTATGATTATTTAGGATTATTTTATGACAGTATTTCCTCCTCAAAGGCAATGTTTTCCCAATTTCCTTCCAGTTTCTAATCATTTGTTGGACAGTTCTCAACCCAGTTTTAGTCGATTGTGCATCTCTTTAGATGTTTTTCCTTCTTAAACACACCAATATCGTTTCCATAAACGGAGGATGCATCTTTCCACATGGTTGCTTAATGAGAAGCTAATCATTGCAATATCTTGACAGCTGGAAGACAGTAGTCAAGACAGTAATTATCCAATAGGAAGCTTGAAACCGCTTGCTCAGCTAAATTCAAAGGGCGACCTTTTTTGGATCATATTGTATTTTGTGGCATGACAGCAGAGGAACTTTCTGGAAGGTGTCAGGATCCCTCATGAGGAACATTTTGCTGACTAGCGGGATGCTTGTTTCCTCTAGGACCAAAGCTCATATGAACAGAAGATAATGGATGTTATGGAGCATTAAAAAATCTCATTAAAACTAATGACAATGGCTCTGAATCAAAAACAGTAAAACACCTCAATCCTGCAACACACTGCTGCATTATTCATGTGTAAATAAAAAACAAGATCAACTCAGGACGCAGCAACCAGATAAAGCTGACAACATAAAAGTGTTGATTGTGGGAAAACAGGAAGAACAAAGATATATCACCTGTCAATAACAGAGGAGTAAAATAAGAAAAATTCTCACAAACTTTCTAAGATTTGTGTCTCAGGCTTTGCAGTTAAAATGTTCTGGGACAAAAGAGCCGCTGAAGCTCAGGAAGTGAAGTAGCTCTTCATCCTGCAGGGCCCTTGGCGGGGAAGTTATTTAATCTGTCAAAAGGAACAAATTAAATCAGCAGATTACCATTTGAAATTTAAATGTGCTGCAAAGAGTTGAGAAACCTTGGTTTGAAGTGAAGGTCTTGAATCTTTTCAGCAGGATTAGAACCCAAAGCTCAAAAGAATGATAGAAATTTACCAGTTCAAAAGTGAAACAAAGAAACTTTCAGCGCCAAAGCAGCTATGTTCACTTCTATCCATTCATTCAACTGAAAGTTCAAGGTTTCCTAATAGTTTTCATATCAATATTTTATGCTTTTGAAAGTTTTACAGTTTGTAGTCCTTTAAGGAGCTGTTTTTGTGGATCAGTGTCAATTCATACCAGACTTTTCTGCATTTACTAGACTTTAAACGTTTTAAAAAGCTGGCAAGAGAGATCATGAGGTGCTCCACCTGGTAGTTTCTATGCCAGCATAGAAAGGTTTGTTTGCAACATTTACAGGAAGTTAGTGAAGATCTCATGAGGTAAATGGTAAATTTGTTCAATGAGGAGTTTTTTTTCTGAAACAATACAGATTCAATGATCCTCAGTTCAACCTGAAATCCTTTCAGGGGATTTTTGATTCTGCTCAGTCGATAGGATAATGAACTATCCTCAAATTCTTCAACTTAGGATGCAAACAGGTGATCCAACAGGACAACAAACAGAAACACTTGATAGGTGGTTCTGGATAAGAGATGGTAGTATTAAGAGAGATGCTTCAAAGAACCGTCTGTACCAGGAACCCGACCGAATTAATGAACTCAAATGAGACAAGAATGAGGACAGAAGCCTGTTGCCGACTGGATGAAGTCTGTTATTGACATGAAACTTGCTGTAAGGACATGCAACTAAATATTGTATGAGTCACGATTATGACAAATTAAAAAGAATCCGCGATAAACCTTTTTAAATACGCTCTTTAGAGAAATCTCACAATAGGCAAATCTTCTGCAAATAATCAAGATTCTTCAAATACATGAATCTGTGAATAGGAACAGGTCCACTGTACCTAATTTATGTTTTTTTTTAAATCAGTGAAGGTTTTTACTTTCATACTGATTAATTTCAGCCGTTCATAATGTTCCGACCAAAACTGTAAATCTGCCTGTTAACACCTAAATCTTTAGATGTTTCATCTTTATAATTTTTTTGTCTAAAACCATAAAAAGTTGTCATGTAAAATTTCTAAAAGCACGCTGAAGCTTGTAATTAATGTAAATCCAACTCGTTTCTCCAGTGAAAAGTCAACATTTTTCCTTCTTTTTGTCACTTTTACATTCCTGCAACGTTTCTGTGCCTCACATGACGTTGAGCTCAAATCTTACGTTAAAGGCAAAATGTTAATCTTATTTTCCGCAAACACTTCTTAATTTTGACTTTTATTAATCAAAAGCAAAAACATTTATTGTAATTGTGGAATAAATTAACCCGGTAATGAAATTTGCTCCTCTGCTGCGCAGTCTGTTACTCAGAGCTTCATTTTCTCCTCCTCTGTCCAGTTCTTCCTCTCACCTAATCTCTCCTCTTCTGCATGATTCTCTCTCTTTTCTTACACCATACTCTCCTCCCCACCCTTCGTCGCCTCGTCCCAGCATCCCTCATGCTCCTCATCTTCATGCCTCCCTCTCTTGTGCATTCTTTCAGATTGGTGCTGCGGAGACAGATCACAAATGCCTTTTTTGCTCCGACTTGGGAATAACGCTCTTCTTCACCACATGAAGATGAAGTCAATCAACAAGGAAAAACCAAGAGGACAGGAAGACGGATGAAATTATAATGAGGAAGAGTAGGATGAAGTTTTGAAAAAAAAAAAACCTGGAGAGAGAGAGCGGAGGTTTGTGATTCGCCTGCGTCCCTGTTATTCTCTCTCTCCGTTCTTCGTCCCCTCCTTCATTCAGTACCTGTTCAGTGGGATTAACATGACTTAAAATTCAATCAGCCCACAGCCTGACGGAAGAGCGTCAGTGCAGGCAGACAGAGCGCTGCTGCAGCTGTCGAGACCGACTGAGGGGAGAGAGCAGCGAGGAGGAGGAGGAGGAGGGGTGTTGGGATAGACAGAGAGAGAGAAAGAGAGAGGGAAAAAACGAAGAAGAGGGGGGAGAGAGAGAGTGAGAGAGAGAGAGATGGGTGTTTTTCTGCAGAGCTGAGATAGAGCGAGAGCCGCGGAGACGGAGAGATGTGAGTGCTCCAGGAGTCGCGGAGGAATGATCCGGAAAACAAGGTTAGTAATTCCACCTTTTCATCACAGAAAGCTGGGGATGTCAGACATGGATGGAGGGACGATATTATCGCTTAAATAACTAAATTGGAATTGCCAAAGAGGAAAGTAAGCAAGAGGGAAACAAATGCTTCCTAGATTCCTCAGTTTGGAGCAGAGAAACAGCACGGAGGTAACACACTTTGCATAGACAAGATTTTTATTTATTTTTTTTAACAGAGTTGGCTTTTGGAGATTGATTGACAGGCAAACAGAGAGGGTGGGAGGCTGTGGGGGACTTTTGAACTGTCTGACATTCATGGAGCTGATCAATAGCTCAGTTGTTTCATTAAGCTGTGTGTGTTGGTGTGTGTGTGTGTGTGTGTGCTGACAGGGAGGAAGAGGCAGCGTGTGTGCAAGAGTATCACTGCATGACTACTTACTGAATGTGGTGCCAGCGACTGTGGAGGTGTGTGAAAGTGTTGCACGACCAAGCGTGTGCGTGCACGAGTGCATTTGTGCAGCAATAAGCCAATGCAGCCCGCTGAGGAGCGTTAAGAGGGTCTCGCAGCTATTGATTGTTTCTGACAGACAGGTGAAAGGGAGCGAGAGAAAGGAGAGGCGAGGAAGAGGAGGAGGTGTGACGGGGGCTAGGGAGGGTGATTGTGAGTTACATCCTTTGGGATGAGAGAGGGGAGATGAACAGGAGGGGGAAGTTAGGGTGAAAGATGTGACTGCACATCTTGTTTTCAGCATTCTCACACTGTCCACGCGTCTTTTGTTTCAGATTTCTAACGATACGTCCGTGTCGACAATCCTGCTTCCCTCAATTTCCTCCCAAGGTCATGAGGAACGACTAATTCAGAGTTGGAGAGTAAATGTGCATCGCGCCGAGCGGGCAGGAAATCAGAGCTGGAAGTGGAGGGGATGAAAGATAAAAGACAAAGAATGAACAGGAATGAAAACCAGGAGAGAAGGAGCAAAGTCGAGCACGGCCAGGAGGAAATCGCATCAAGACGCCACAAATCGGATTTTTAGCAAAGTGGATTCTTGGATCTCTCTTAAAATTTTTGGAGTACGGTGCCGGAATCAAGCAAGCAAATCAGGATTTTCCAGGTTTTTCTCAGTCTATAAAAGCCTAAGCGGATATCGTGGGATTGGGATTTCTTCAACTCTCTGGTTTCAAGAGGTTGACCTACATCAGCCTTTTCCCTTTTTGCTGTACGGAGGAGTGAGTGGGACAGGTTTCACCAGTAAAAACACAACCCACCCAGCCCTGGGCTGGCCTCGTATCAGCACAAACACCTGAGGCGAGATCTGTGCTCAACACTGACACACATCCTCATCCACACACACAAAACACACAGACCTAAACCTGGATAACATGTGGAGCTGATTTGGATTATAGAGGCGCACAGACGGAAAAGGTAACGTCAACAGAGCGTCACACACACACAACCTTAAAAAAAGATTCATGCTCTTTCAATTTCTTCACATTTTGCTTTGGATTTCAGAAGATTGACCAACATGGCATGGTAAATAATTGTGAAATGGAAGAAAAAGGTACAAATAAAATAATTCTGGGATGCACTTGTATCCAGCTCCATTTACTCTGATGCCCCTAAATAAAATCTAGTGGAAAAACTTAACATCAGAAGTCTCTTTATTAAGAAATAGTCATATAACGTGAAATTTAATCTCAGTGTGCAAACATCAGAGGTTTGTTAGAAAACATTTGTGAACAAACAGAATCATGTAGACCAAGGAACACATCAGACTGGATGTTGTAGAGACATTCAAAGCTGGTTTAGATTAGAAAGTCCACTTCTCAATTAGAAAATGGAAACCGTATGGCGCATTCACAAGGTTTTCATGCTTAAATCAAGATGTGAACTCACAATCATGGAATGAGAAGTTAACTGGAGAACACTGATTGGGGATGAAGCCAAGAGGCAATGGAGGAGGTGTAGAGAGCAACAGCTCGGGTGGGAGAATCGGTTGACATAACTACTATAAGGCTTGACCAGGGGTGGGCAGTCCTGATTCTCAAGGGCCGGTTTCCTGCAGCTCTTAGGTGTCTCCCTGGTCCAACACACTTGAGTCCAACAGATGAATCACCTCCCAAGTGCAGTCAAGTTCTCCAGAGTCCTGCTAATGACCTTATTATTTGACTCAGGTGTGCTGAAGTAGAGACACATCTAAACGTTGCGGGAGACCGGCCCTCGAGGCCTGGAGTTGCCCACCCCTGGGCTAGACTCTCGCAGCTGGTGAACGTGACCCAAATACGGCTTTTTCACCTGGTTGAAGAGCCCAACGTAATATGTGATACTAAATCAGACAAGTGTACAATTGTTTTCAAGTGCCTGCAGTCAAGTTGCATTTAATCTGCCTTGTGTTGTAGGCGTGAAACATAAATGTGCTCCAGGAGAAGTAAGACGCTATAAATCTGGACATAAACAATGGTTGAAGCTTTCTTCTTTTTATTAGCTTCCTTCGTCTTGTGGCAATCCTGTCAGCTCCCATTGCTCAACAATCAACTTCTTCTGTTCAAGCAGGTCGCTTTGGGGTCGTAAACCGTTCACACATAAGTCTGATTGAATAGATGGTCAGGTAAAAAAAAGGAAATCAGAATTGAGCATCAAGACCTGCAATGTGCATGCAGCCCAAATCTAGAAATGTGTCCTTATGGAAATCAGAAGGGGACCATTTTGGTCATCATGTAAAACACAATTATGTGTTTCACATGTCCCTGTGGTGAAACTTGGTAGTGGCAACATCATGCTGTTTTGACTGCCAATAGAAAACGACTCTAAACAGGCAGCCAGCGCAACAATAACTTGAATTAGTAATGTATTAGAACAGCCTAGTCAAATCCAGACTTAAATCCAACCAAGAATCTCAGACAACACTTGGAGATTGATGTTCTCAGCTGCTTTTTGTCCAATCTGACTGAACTGAACAGTTTCAGTCTCCAGATGAGCAAAGCTGGTTGTAACACACCATAAAAACACACTCGGCTGTAACTGCAGCCAAGGGAGGTCGTCACTATGCATCGCCGTCTTTCCCCTTCACATTTACGTACTGCTTTGTTTATAAAATCCTAATAAAACACATTCTAGTTTTTTTTAAGTTTAGGGCGTGTACACGTCTGCCAGGCACTGCAGAAAGATTGAACACATGTTGGTCCAGTAGAGTCAAATCCATATCTGCATGGTTAGTCCTTGTGTGCTGAATCATTAAGTGCATGAATGTGGTGGGCACAGTGGCAGGGGAACTGCTCTGTCTCTCACACAAACACACTCAGGGACTGTGAATAATGAACAGATGTGCATTTGTAGCAGAAGCATAGGAGGCAAACGGAGTGCATGCAGACTGAAGGACGCAGTTTCAAATCTCACATATGGCACAGATGACTGTAAGCTTTCATCACTCCGCCGCGGCTCTGACACCCGTCTTTCTTACCCCACACCATGCTAACACTCAACTGTGTGTCAGCCAGCTGTCCTGTATCGGATTACTCAATAGGCGCGTCTCAGCGTGGCTTTCATCACCTAGGCCTTTATGTAATCTCACCTGGCGCCTTGCATGTATGAAGGCAGCATGGAGGGATGCGGGGCAGAGGAGCGTTTGTTGTGCTCTAACCTTCCTTCATTTGAGGCTCTTTACGTAAGCCGCGTCTGCTCACAAACACAAGCAGATTTGGCACACTGACACATGAGATCAGGCTGACTGGATCGGGAGGAGGATAAGCAGGCGATGAGAAAGAAACAGATAGGGAGGAAGAGGGAGGGTTGACATGGGAGTGAGGGTTAAGATTGGGTTGATGAAAGGATGGCAGGGGAGGAGTGAGATTTAATGAATGGAGCTTCGTCACGTGATAAGATGCAATTTAATGGAAGAAACAGAGGAAAAAGGGAAGATTAGGACAAGATACATTAAATAGTCTTTAATGCTAAAATACAGCTTAAAGGGATACAATAAAGGACCGACTGAGATCTGTCCATCACACCATTGGATACATTTAGTTCTAGATGATCTCAAAGTCTTTTGAAAAGCAACAACAGTCACAGGTTATTAGGAACCAGCATGACGAGGCCGAAAAAATCTGAGCTCTATCTGATAGAAACTGTTTATTAGAGATGGATGGATGGATGGATGGATGGATGGATGGATGGATGGATGGATGGATGGATGGACGAACAGATGATGGATGGATGGACGGACTGACGGATGGATGGATGGATGGGCAAAAATCCAAAGACAGATGAACACAGGGTGAAGGGCAGCGGGATGGATGGAGTTTCTCTTTCTCATTTTGTCCAGACCTGGTAAATACGCTCCATCTTTGTCCTCTTTCAACCCTCTTAGAAACCCAGAACCATTCACTCCATCTTTGACTCTTGCTTCAAACCTGATTCTCTGCAGAAAGACTGGCTGAATCTTTTGAAGTGTGACAAAGAGGCCTCTTTGATTTGCGTTTACCCAAATCATAATCTTAAAACTGCTCTGTGCTCCTGCGCTAATGAGTGCAGCAAGAAAAGAGAGCAGCAGAGAGTCTCCTCTGGTTCAAACGGTGAAGTAAAAGCTCCATAAAAGAACCATTTACTCAATTATGTTGCAGATGCACCGTGTGGCTTGTTGTTACCAGGGGTGCCCGCCTTTCAAGGGCTACAGTTGGGGGAGAGCAGCAGATGGGGTGCACACTGTGCAAAGCAGGAGGCCTGCCAACATGAACAGACTGGAAAGTAAAAGAGGAGATGGGCGAAGAAGCAAAACGTGTGAGGATAGACAGGATCTGCTGGAAAAAAGACTAAGAGACAAAACCTGCATTTTCTTTTAGCCTGTAAAGTAAAAAGTTTGGGTTCTTGCCATAGGAAATTGAGGCCAATATTCTGCAGATTCATAAACCCCTCTAGCTCAGAAAGCTTCCAGCTCTCACGCACAATGCTTCACAGCACATTAGGAAGCCTAATTATTGTTAATTTATGACTAAAAAGCGAAAAAGAAAGGAGGGATAGTCTGATTAAGCGATCAAAAAAGTGTGGCTGAGCACGATGGCAGCGGACATTCGTGGATAATTACACAAAACAGACCATGGCAGATGGGTGATTAGATGTCGGAGATGATGGACGAGGGTTGTGAAGTGTCAGACACCTTCATGAGTTAAGCAGCTTTCAATCAAGGAGGGAAATGGAGGATATTTGAAGCAATGATATGGGGATGCCTAGCTGGAAGCAAATGGTGGGATGAGAAGCAGCTGGACTCTTGATGGCCACATTTAAAGACAACGAGAAGGGGAAACAAAGGGTGGGAAAGGGTCAAAAGAGAAACACAAGACTAGAGATGACACTTTAGTGGAGGAATGACAAATGGAAATAAGGGAAGAGAGGAAGTGTAGTGACAATACATCAGTGAGAGAAGACAGAGACAAGGATCAATGTTAAATGGTAAGTTATACCTAAAAATCCAGCTGGAATGAGTGAAGGCCTGGCAGAAAACAAAGGACAAGGCCAAAGATTAAAGGAAGTGAAGAACTGGAAGGGGCAACCAGGAAGCTCCGCTGTAAACGGCAGGAAGCAACTAGAATGTGTGTTAACAGAAAGTAAGGGAAAAAAGGATGAAAGGATGAGTAATTAAACTGTTGACAGACTGTTTATGCACAGCAGGCGCTTGATGAGCAGAACAAACCGTAACTACGCAACCGCTGGAGACAGACGGCAGATTGGTTTTAGGGTGGAAGGAGACGTATGAGAGTGAAGAGAAATGGGAGGAGAGCCAAGTGTGAAAGCGACAGCGAAGCAACAGGGGGTGTTAGAGGAAGGAAGAGGCACACAAGAGGAGCGAACGGGATGAAGGACAACAGGGGGTGGAAAAAGAAATCTTTGATATCTGAAGATTTCTGAAAAGTCCAGATTAGCATATCCTTCAAGAGAATATCTCCTACATGGCTGACCAGAATGCAGGTCAGTTAAAACCTTCAAATAATTTGGACTCTGATTCACCTTCAAAGAAGAGAAAACTTGAGTGACTTAGAGACTTCATTCAGTCTTAACTTCTTCAGAAGGAAAAAAATGAGTTGAATGACTTCAAAAACTCAAGAGAGACTTGATTCTTTTGTTGACCTGTTCTCTAAAAACAGGTCTAATGACTAAGGATTTAAAACTTAAATTTGATTTGTCCTCAAAGATCAAAACTTGACTCTTCAAAGACTAGACCCTAACTCAGTCATTTAAGGTCTATAAAATGGACTTTATCTTACTTTTACATACTTGGATAACTTGGATTTTTCTTAATATTTAGACAAAAAATATTTACTTGACACCCCAAGAGAAACTCCAGCCACTTTGAAAAGACTTGAACTTGATTCAGACTCATGTGTTAAAGCTAAAATCTTGACTTGGACTCCCCCTTTTGTGTCTAGCAACTTGACTCATTCTGAGTCAAGTTGTTAAACTTTAGAAACCAGAAACTTGACTCCAACTTCATCTTTAAAAAATCTGAAGAAACATGAGCTCAATACTTGTATCAATGTCCACATTTAAAGACTCAAAACACATTTGACTCAAAGATAGACTTCATAAAGATTTAAGACTTGATTCAGACTAACGTTTTAAAGACAAAGCATGACTCAGACTCACCCTTTAACGACTTGTATATCAACTAAGACTCGCCCTTTAAAAATCTTAAATGAGACTTCACAGACGTGACTTTTAAAGGCAAAACTTGACTCAGGCTCACATTAAACACCCAAGAGACGTGACAAGATGTCCCGGATAATTGGCAGCACAAAATCTGATAGTATCTACAGGACACCTAAACAAAGGAGAGGAGAGTTAATAGTCATGTGTAAGGAGCCAAATTTAAAGTCATATGCATCTAAATCGTCTGGAAGCACATGTGTTCTCCTGCATTATCAACGTCAACAGATGTGGGCTGAAGATGCTCGAGTGAATCACGGTGCTGAATGCAGCGTGGGTGACGACTGTCAGAGCAAACCAGCTTGTACTTCGTTTGCCACACTTACAGTCTGAGTCTCCGTGTTTTCTGCTTGTATCAGCAATGCTGAGCATTTGCATTTTGACGTGCAAAAGTCAACAAGCTCAAGGGAAACCAACAACACCGCAGGCTGGATGAACTGCCGCATTGTTTCGGCATTATTATTGTTACAAATCAAGGAGAGAGCAGCAAGAAAGCGCTCCGTGTCGAGCTGCAGTAAAAGTTGTGATTCATTACGGCGGAGGAAGGCCTCTGATCAAGAGCGTGCGATGCTAACAAGCCTCAGCCGAGAAATCATTTAGCATGTTTTCGATACAGACGCCACAGGCATCCATTTTCCTCAAAGGATGTTTGTGTTATTCCCAGCTCTTATCTCTGATGTTCTGCATCTCTATACACCCTTTTGTTTCACAAGGGGATGAAAGCAAATGGATGAGAGCAACATAGGAAAAAAAACAAGAAAAAAGAAGAAAAGCATTAGTGAAAGGAGGTATATGTGCACAAGAGTTGTTTGCCCATCTGTAGCATCAATCAATGCATCCATCACTATGATTGAAAGGCCTGGATGGTATGTCATTGACCTACTGTGCTAGATGCAGTCTGCTGATTGGGTATTTGTTCTCATGCTCAGGACTTCCCCCTCAGAAAGCCAGGATCCCTGCTGAATCATCAACCTGCGCCTACATACACAAGCGTGGCTTTTGTCAAACGGCGTCCTATCGTGTAAGCCAATCAGGGTCCAGTATGATTGGCGCAGCAGGGTTTCTGAATAGGCGGAAAATGTTGCACAGCGGTTGCCAGTTTGAGTGTTGCCTCTCAACTCGTGTTTGTTGTTTTTGTCCTCGCCTGGGCCAATGCAAACATTCACAGGTGCACATGAGAAACACATCAACAATCACCCGCTGAAAATATGGCAAGGTGGCAGCAAAAGCTGTTAGGAAAGAGTGAGAAGTGACTAGATAGATTTCAGCGCTAAGAAAAAGAAGAGAAAACTGAAAATGAAGAAAAAAATTAGAAAAACATTTAAGTACCAGATATTTTTCAATAACTTTTTCTGCTTTGCGTCTCATCCACTAATGCAGACTGAAAACATTTTCCAAAGTTAAGTATCTTATTAATTTCCACTGGTTTTGCTGCATACCCATTGATGTTATCAGTACAGTTTTCTGCATTTAGCAACTTTCATTTTCCTCAAAATGATACTAAAAAGCTTCAGTAATGACAGATGTTAAAACAATCTACAGATGTTTGCTGGGTTTTGCCAGATCAATGTGAACATTATCACCATCTACTGGCATAGAAAATAGGATTTATGCAGAATTACCATCTGGATAGATGAGTTTTCATCCCAATCAGAGAAAAACATCAAACTAGTGTAGATGAGGCCTTCATGTTTGTGCTGCAGAGACACAGCTAAGATCAAGAAGAAAGTCTGTCTATTTAAAGTTGGTCTATATGCAGGTTTTAATCATTTGAACTCTCAGGAGCAACTTTGGTTGACATCTGATATATGGAAGGAGCAAACAGCCTCAGAAGACATTAGAAAAAGGACTGAAGGATTGATTCATTGTTGTAATCAGATCCAACTGAACACCATTTTCTTTATATAGCGGAATGTAAAACAGAAAAATCCTCATTAAAATTAAATGGCCTATAAGTCTGATGTAATTCCTTTGCAAACACATAAGAATAGTCTTAGGATAAAATGTATTAAATACATTCTTTGCAGTTTTATAGAGATAATATTCAATTACACTTTAATTGCAGCTGGAACAAAGCTGATCTTCAATGGAAAGAGGCTTTTGAGCAACAATATTTACAATGAAGCAAAAACAACAACAAAAAAACTCCCAGATTTTTCTGGGGGAGATGCTGTGAACTTCTATTGGTGCAGTGGTGCACAGATTTGAAAATATCCGATAATGCCCCGTCAGTTCGGTCTGCACATGTACCAGACAAATCCAGCCTTGTTTTATACCTGAACACAAATCGAATATTTATGAGAGGAACTAAGAGCGAAATGCAACAATCTGTTGAGAACTTTAAAGAGTTACACCAAAACAAAACAGAAGATTCCCAGCCATCAACTAAACTCTTCCAGTTGGGAATATTCATGTTTCTCATGCAGCTACAGTGGAGAAAGTGGACCGAACCAGAACTTTATGTCAGCTTGCACATCTTTTAACAGCAAATAAAAACGTACCTAGATAGCTCAGCACTACAGTCAAATTAGACAATGTCAAATTAATTTAAACGTCACAGAGTCCAGTATTCAGTCAGTCCAAAATGTGGAACGGCATAAAAGACGTGGCAACACAGCGACACATTCATGTTCCTTCTGATCAGACAGGGCTTTATGGTGCATTCAGGTACATCTGGTACACTGGACCATCTAAATATCAAAATAACTCTGAAGTGATTTAAACACTTATTATTTTTTAAGGTTTGTGTGGCACTAGTGGCCTTTACTTTCAACATTTAAGGACAGGAAATGGACGAAAAGTGTAAATATGAAGAGAATTAAATTTTAAAAGTTCAAATTAAATATCCAGTCAGTTAAATAGTTTCCCATGATTGGAAAAACACTAAAAATGGGATTTTCATGTATCCGATTAACTACACAACACAGTAAATCCACTGCTGCGGACATTAATATTGCACCACTACTGAATCAAATAATCATTTGTCTACAATTTCTTTGCGGTGCAATCTTTGAACTGCAGTAAAAATGCAGGTTTGAGCTGATTTGAATGGAGAAAAACACCCTCCTCTGATGGCTCGAGCAGATGTTTAACCATCGTCCTAATTGTAGCATACAATGAGTGAGACTACTTGAAATCTGAAAAAGTGAACATTCATCTGTAATAAACTACATATTTCAAGCTAATAGCTGACTCATGTTCACTCAAAGCCCTAGAAAATGCCACAAGTATGCAGATGACAATTCTGAACAGCATTCAATCAACTTGTTCCAAACAGTTTTAGCTGATAACAATTTTATTCTGGGGAGTTAAAATCAATATATTTGGATCTCGGCTGCATCGGCTCAGATGTTAAAGTCTAAGGCAAAAATATATGTAAATGACAGCAATAATGGCAAAAAATAGTTTAACAAAATAAGGTTTACACACATCAAAATGGCAATCTCTGCAGACACACAATGCAAATTCAAAATTAATCCCCCCCTCCCTCTTTCCATTTCACAAAATACGGCATCTTCATTAAGAGATGAGCATGTGGCAATAACGAAGACTGTCAGCAATTAATTACAGCCTTTTATTGGCTCCCATCTTAAACCACTGTGCAATTTAATCAGATACAACTATGAGAATGCCATCTGTAGTGAGGAATAAACAAAGCCCAACGTTGCTGAGATGCCTCTCAATTTGACAGCCATCAACCAATGAAAAATGACTCCACTACAAGGAGAAAAGGAGGAATCCAGGGTGTAGCAGTGTGACTGAGTCGGTCTGCCGTTTTCCCTCCTATATAGAGGGGGAAACTTTATTCCATTATGTACTGTAGTATCATATTCATTGGTCATTTCTGTTACAGATCAACACAAAGGATGATGCATGGTTTTATAATTTAGAATGAATGATTAGCTGTGTTTTCATTGCAAATGTGCACAAACCTTAGTTGATATTCTGCTAATGTTGAAAAAAAACAACACAATTTCGCAATTGTGGTGTTTCCATTAAATACGAATTGAACTGAATCGTCACTTCTGTGATGCGAAAAACGTGTTTCCATTGCAGTTTTGCTAAACACATCTATTTTGATATGGCCAAAAAGCCACCTCATCCTAGAGGAAGAAATTATCAAAATACAAGCTTTTTTTTTAAATTGAAGTTTGCATTCAGCAAATTTATTTTTGTAATTTCAATTTCTATGGTTAATGAAGACACAGCTGGTGTGGCACACCACACCAGCTGTGTCTTTCTCCATTTGACCTTGGAGAAAAACTTTTTGGACACATTTCTACCAGTTTTCCACATTTAGACAATTTTTTGCCAACTCTTCTTTGTAAAATACTTCAACTTCAGTCAGATTGGATGGATAACTTCTATAACACTCCAAGTCTTGCCACTGATTCTCAATTGTATTCTGACCTGGCCTTTGACTGGATCAGTTTGTTTTAAACTACTGTGGCTCTGGCTGTATGTTTAGGGTCGACGTTCTGGTTTAGTTTAAACTAATAAGCCTCCAACATGTCTCCTTTCAGGATTGTCCTGTATTTTCTGAAAAGAAAAGTTTACAGTTTTTCGACGATTTTGACACGCTCCCACTCAGTTTTCCCCCTTGTTACTAAAATAAGACAGTCACAGTCACCACAGCTGCCAATTCAATTTGCCTTCTGGAAAATAGGATCCCCAAAGCTTTGCAGCTTGTCTTCGCTCTCTTCCAACGGGGGGAAAAATTACAGCGACTCATGAAGGGCGGAATATTGCCTGCCACCCTCATGGAGGTGTTAATAACGTTAATAACAGTGTTCAGGAACTGATTTACCTTAGACTGGGAAGAGGTGAACCGTGAAGACGATGCAAACTTTAAATGCATTTTGCAACTTGATTGGGGGGAAGCGCCTGAAAAATGGAGCCATTTGAAGGGTTTAAGCTGCTTATCAGCAGACTGATGAATGCCTGGAGCATTCAAACTAACAAATATGAAGCAACGAGGGAAATCCATCTGAGCTTTTATTATTTAGCTGCAGCTAATTGCTTTGTTGTAGCTGCTAAAGATACTAATTGCAGGAAAATTGGATCTTGATTTGCCTTTTGTTTACATTAACAAGACTTGCTGAATCATTTGAGATGATGTGGAATCAAGAAAGGGCAAAGATGTGAGTTTTGACTTCAAGTACAAATTTCTACACAGCGCATAGAGGGGGAAAAACAACATGCATGGTTGAGAGCTGAGGAATGTCTTCAGTTTTTCCTCATGGTTCACAGATTCTCGGATAAATCGGGAGCACAGGGGTCACGCTGCCTTCTGCCTTTCAGTCCAACGTTTCATACAGATATAAAAGAGCTGATGTTCTCGCTCAAGAAAAAGAAACTTAAGTTAGAAACCAACTTTCATGACTTCACAGTTTGTAACACAGCATTCCAGGTTAATTAAAGACTCCCTTTCTTATCTATGCAAACCTTAAAAAGGGAAGAAAACTTCAAAGCCTCCACCAGTATTAGGTTTTTACTCCAAACGCAGCATGAAGAGGAAACAAGCTCTTCTTTTAAGAGTTGCCAAGTTCAAGTTAGAACTTCACGTTAGATAAAGCACCAGAGACAGAAGTGCCCTAATATCCCACAAACTGACTGATGAAACGCTCTTGTCCTCTCATTTTATGCACACCAGTGGCAAGTAGTTTCATCCAGCTGAAGGAAAATCACCCAAAAACAAAGCTGTCATGGTTTTTAAATGGAGAGGGAAAAAATTAGCATCAGCTTCAGAAAATTAGGTCTTTCTGAGCCTTTTAAATGTCTAAAGTGAATCAGGGTTGGAAGAGGCAAGAAAAACAAAAACATTTTAATAATCTGACTGTGCTGTGCTCCAAAAATAGAGACAATTATCGAAATCTTCCAAGTAGGATGGGCTCCAACAGGATTTAGTGAGACAGATTCACACTTGCTCATCGTACACAAACAGAAACAAGCTGGTTGTTGTTGTTGCCTTTTTCTCTTCTCCTCGCTTCTTCACGAGGAATTAGCCGAGGATATCAGAATAAAACTGTTTTTGTGGACTCCAGCTGTGGTGACAGAAGTTTTCACATTCTTAAATCAAAGTTTCTTTTCCCTCAATGACCAACTTGGCCCATTTTTGTGAAAGATGTCAAGGTACAGGCAAGTGAGACAAAAAGGAAGGCAATTACATTTTCTGCAGCTGTCAAATAAAAAAAAGCTACTCATGCTGTATCACTGTTTACGTCTGCATCCAGTAGTCGTAAACAGTTGAGATACATTCCCCAGAAACCGAATCAGAATGAATTTTCAATGCAGAAATCTTATGTCATGGATTTGTTATGGTCTACATAATAAGGAGGAAGACTGACAGCGATGCGATAATGATAAAAAGGTCATTGCTAAAGACGCGGGCTGTTCGCACAAACATAATCATTAGGAATGAACAACATACCTGCTTTAAATAGTCCTTCTTTAACTCGTCCATATTTATCCCATAAATAAAACTAGACTAAAATTTAAAAACAGAGGCTTATTTTCATCTTGTTGCAGTTTGTTTGTGTATCAGGAGGGAAAATGGTTGGTTGTGCTATTAGTTAAGAATCTGAAGATCAGGAATGGACGGTTGTTTTTTTAGTGTTGAAAGGGAAGTATAAAATATTGGACCAAATTTTTACATCTGTGCTTCCCTAAAACTAATGGAAAATTAAGTTGAAGGAAAAAAGTGTCACAAAAGTTAGGTCCAGTGTGAAGTTTATGCAGTCGGTGATGGTTTGGGGTGAAATGTCACTTCACGTTTCCCTCCGATGAAAAGCTGACCTGACCTGAATGCTGCTGTCAAACCAACCTGGGCTTCCAGTACACCTCAGCAGAACCATTGAAGCAAAAGGAGCCCAAACCACATATTGAATCCATATACTATGCAGGACACTGTTCAGCAGGCCGACATTTCAGGAATATAAAAAGTTTTAGTGATATCTTAATTTTGAAAAACAGATTTTTTCAAACCTTCATCTTCGCATATACCTCTGGAAAAAATCAAGAGACCACTGCAAAATGATCAGATTCTTTGATTTTACTCTTTCTAGGTCTATGTTTGAGTAACATGAACATTGTTTTATTCTATGAACTACTGACATGTCTCTGAAATTACAAGCAAAAATTTAGTATTTATTTGAAGAAAATGAGAAATGGCCAAAATAACAAAAAAAGATGCAGTCCTTTCAGACCTCAAATAATGCAAAGAAAACAAGTTTATATTAATTTAGAAACAACAATACTAATGTTTTAACTCAGAAAGAGTATATTTGGTGGAATAACCAGGAGGTTTTCGATGGTGCTCTTCATTTCTTCCAGAGCTGTATATTAGAAATTGCCGAAATAACCAAATAGGTTGTGTTGTTTTCTGAATAAATCCCATCCCTCAGTATCAAAGGAATAGATCTGCTGTGAAAAAGGTCAACAATCAGAGAGAAAACCTCCTCAGACATCTAAATCTCCCAAACAAACGATTGGCATGTTTCCAGGTTTTAGGTGAGGTAATACCGGGGCTACAAAGACCTTGAGAATAATTAGATGGATAAGTTGAACAGAGATCCGTCACCCAGGGGAGTGAGCATCAACTCCCGTCATCACTGACCTATTTTAAGTCAAGTGGAAACAAAACCAGATGCAGCCTTGCTTCTCCACTAGGAGTTTGGTTCGAAAGGCCAAAAACTTGAAAGAGGACCTTATTTTTCTGCCACCCTCTTATTTTCCTCCATCAGGATGGCAACGCCTCACAAAGTCATTTTTTAACACAGCTCTTCCTTTCGCTAATCAAATCCACTCTTCCCTCTCACATCCCTCTCTTCCTGACGGTGACGGATGGCGGCCTTCACCCGTTTATCGCCTTTACATATTTCTCTGCCCATCCGCTTAACGACACACATTCATACCTGCTGACTCTTCATCCCTCACTCCTTCCCCATCTTCCTCAAACTCCTGCATTTCACTCTTCCTCTGCTCTTTACACTAATGGCTTTTTATTTTCCTCCATCTTACGCAATCCCCCACCATTTTCTTTGTGCGTCCCCCTACTCCTTCTCTCCATTTCACGCTGCTAAGCTCTCCTGCGTTCGCGCTTCGCTTCTATATGAAATTTTTACCCCTTCCTGCTCCTGATACACTCCAGCTGACTAAAGAGGACAATACGGCTAAAGAGCAATAGTATCAAAAGGATGAGTGGGCTTACAGTACACACGACAGCTGCAAGAAGAGGCTGAGTGGGTGTTCTTTTGTTTCTTGCCTGCAGGGAAGTGTGTGTGTCTATGCATCGGCCTCCCTATAATTATGACTGTGTGGGAAGACTGTTTTGGTATGCTCCTGGTTGTTTCAGTATGCAAGTGCTCACCTTATATCCAGGCCCTGCAACATGAGCGAGAGTGAGTTTCTAGAAATCTTAGTGCAGCTGAAATATTCAGTCTGTATCTGTGCAAGCGGAGCTTTTTATTTCAGAATAAAACAATGTGACGCCTAAATACATCTCAGCTGAAACACAAAACGGTTTTGCTTCCAAGCAGCCAGACGTTGTTGTAACTTTCTAAAAGTAGTTGGATCAGTTCTATGTGTTCTCTGGAAGGTATTTCAAAGGTTTTTGTTGGACTTTGGCTGTTTTTGCACATTTCCTTGGATAAATCTTTTGTCATCCATCAAAAGGACAAAACAAGTGTAAGGCATGATAAGCCAATCATGCAGCAGCAAGTTGGTGAAAGACTGAAGACATCTGGCTGAAGTTCACCTTTAATATCAAAACAAAAAACTGGAAATTAACTTTAAACATTGTGTTTGTGTACAACATGCTGGTCTGAGCGTTTCAGAAGCTGCTGATCTTCTGGGACTGAAAAAAGTAGAAACTATCCAGTGAGCAGCAGCTTTGTAGACATCAGAAGAGAATAGGCAGACGACTAATTTGAGACAATGAAAGCTAGCAGAAGCTCAAATAACCACTTGTTTCCACCAAGGTGTGAGGAATACAATCTGAACACAATGACATTTGAAGATGATGAGCCACAGCTAGACCAGATCATTTACCACTTTCCTGACCGCTAACTGAGGCTGAAATTCACACAAATCACAGCGAAAATGTTGCAATATTCAGACGGCAGGGTTAGAGTTTGGAATAAACCGTATTAAAAGCATAGATCCACTGGGAAATGCTTCCTTTCATTGTGGTTGGTTTATGATGGTCATGCTCCCATATTCTGGTGTCTTCCTCTAGGATTATGTCACAAACTAAAATCATCTCACAGTTCAGTAAATAAATGTGTTTCAAGAAAACTATTCAATTCAGAAAAAGAAGAAGTCTCCCTGACAGGCAAGGGCAAATCATTCCACGACTTCGGCGCAAGTATAGCCCAATCTCCAACTTTCTATTTGGATTTACTTAAATTAGGAATCTGCTGGTTGCAGATGAAGCTGCGGTCTATACAGAGCACTCCTCCAGACTAGCGGCAGCAGCAATTAGCAAACAGCTGGTTTGCTAATTGCGAGTCTGCTGAGCTCGTCGTACTAACTACTTCTCAGTCTGATGCTCCTAAGAATGGCTATAAATGGCATAAACAGAGTAGCATTGTTGTGATGACGTGCTGAACGCAGAGTGTCAGGAAGAGCAGAAACTTCTTAAAGAGACAGAAGCCCATATCAAGGTGCAAAATTGCAAAAATTATGTGTATTTCTCTATTGGTCAAGATTGACCTGTCTGTTCTGTCTTATAGTTAAATAAAAAATATATATAATTTTGGTAGCCCTAATCTTGGGTGATGCATTAAAAACGTTAATATCTTGATATTAGGAACCTTTTATGATGATTAATTCAAATTCTGATGAAAATCTTTAAACATCCAGAGTCCAAACAAAAAATGTTGATCGAGATTCCTTTAAAATGTTGCATGAAAATCTATAAACATGAGGATGATTTCAGACTTCCGTGCAGTACTTTATGAAATTGAATTAACCAAAATGCAGTGAAAGATTAACTTATTCGGGATGCTTTGACGTCTGGAGTTTCTCTGATTTCTTGCGGCGCAGCAACCCACAGCCCAATCAGATCTGTGGATTACTGTGCTCATGATAAGTGGGTTTTGAGAGCTAATACAAATCCCCTTGTTTATAAACACCACAACATTCGCTAAGTCGATTTAAGTCGATTATGGGCTAATGGCATTTGAGGATGGGAGACTAACTGCACACACAAGCACACATACAGTTTATTAACGTCATTAATTGTGCTCAGCATATTTTAAGGGACTGACATTTATAATGTTCCACGGAGAATTAAAGGCCAACAAGGAAATTAAA
Organism: Alfaro cultratus; assembly: GCA_903066825.1. Classification (NCBI taxonomy): domain Eukaryota; kingdom Metazoa; phylum Chordata; class Actinopteri; order Cyprinodontiformes; family Poeciliidae; genus Alfaro; species Alfaro cultratus. Next base: position 47,956 of record CAEFZX010008851.1, read on the forward strand.
GCTACATTAGGCCTTAAATGTGAAATCCAATGAAACTTTCAGGCAAATTAGAGCCTTTAAGTCATGCACGAAGCATCTCTTAATTGCTCCGGTTTGGAATGAGTGTGAAAGAATCCCTGAAAAACACTCAGTGGACATTTATCTTTCTGAACCTATTAGCTGCTACATATTTAGTTGGATTTGGATGCACAATCAGAGGCCACGCCCTCCAGGGGCTGAAATAAAAGTTTGGGTAACGTTGGGTGCTCCAAATCCTGGGAGGTAGTGAGGAGTTTTTTTCTCTCCTGCAAACCCTTTCACAGCACATATTTTTACATCACGCAGCCCTCTCTGCTCTCCATTCGTCCATTTCTGGCTCTCTGGAGGCTCAAAGCCTCATGCATGGTGAAGTACCTAGAGATTTCTAAAAATAGAAGAGCAAAAAGGAAAAAAACTGAGATAGATACAGATATATTGCACAGCTTGAGGAAGTCAAAGCGACTCAGAACGCAACAGAAATTCCCCTTTTTATGGTAGTCTTTGTTCCATTTCTGCTCTCTAACTTCTGATGTGCATCTCAGTCTTCGATTAGCCGTTTCATTTTAATCTTTTCCTGTGAAAAAGAGTAAATCAAGTTTCTACAGGGCTAATTTAGTGTCTACTTCTTCATGAGAGCAAGACTGATAATTTCTCTAATATCCACGTGTTTGAAGATCATTGCAAATTTCTCAAAACACACAAAGGAATTTTATTTTCTGACGTAAAAGTAAAATGATGGATTCATTCAGGAAAAAAAATGTTTAGACAAGTAGCAGGTTGGTTAGTTGATCCTTACAAATTAAAGCCAGATGCTGTTCCGGCAAATTTTTGCAGCTGTGCGCTCACAGAAACACGGATCCCTGCACCTTCATGCAGTACAGTGTGTAAGATGAGATTTTATTGATCTCAAGAGGGGAAACTCTTACTGCTGCAGCAGAACAACCAACAAAGCACAGAGGCAGCCAAAGATAAGGGAGGAAAGAAAAGATAAAATCGGAATTAAAAGTTTTATATAACAACCAAGAGCAGTACAGAGGATAGAAAACTGCCGGAAGGAAAAAGGATTTTCAGTGATGTTTCAGATGTGCTGGAAAACTGAAACAGATAACCCCAGATTTGCAGAAGTGCTCAGACAGTGATAAGTTGGAGTCAGTTTATATGAAATCTGATAGCAGGGTTAAAAATGATGAATGTAGGGAACTACAAGTCTTTGAAAAGTTGCTATAAAATTGAATTATCATCCATGTATAATAAGTTTGGGTGAAATTTGAGAGTTCTTTGGCAATTGTTTAAACTGAGAGCTTATTTAACTTGAATTAAACTTACTATTGCATTTAAATTTAACAGAACAAACGTTAGCATTTTGCAAAACTGCAACGACATACTACAGTGTAGTTTACTGTAATTGTATGCGACAAACCAACACAAAGTAGTGAACAGAAAATGATTCATGGTTCAAGAATTATGCATTTCCACAGCAGAATGCTGCCACCATCAAGTGTTACTATGGTTATGGGGTGTGTTAAGGGTGCAGAGCGCATAGTGTTTTGCATGTCGCTCATGAATTAAACTTCTCATACGTTTGTTGAGCCTCCTACATTGCTTAAAATAGCTCAAACTGTAAGTTAAAATGATTTTATTGCCAAACAGAAGCTAAATTAAGAACTTACAATAGATGTAATTTCAGTATTTAGTATGAAAGATGTCAAGCATCACATTGGAAAATCTTTTCTGCTATCAGGCGGACTGAGTTATGCATATTAAGCCTATTTTTTGTTATGTGTAGAATATGCATCAACCAGCATTAGTGGCGTAAACACCTAATGTAGCTGCATTAGAGCTAAAAGTGCTAATTTTGTGCCTGTAGTTGAACTTATGGCTTTCATCTTCACACTCCTTCATAAAAAGCAGGTTTGCAGTTGCGTAACTCATTGTACCTGAGCAATGGATTTATGCAGCTCCTCCAGATATCGTCATAGCTTCTCTGATTAATGTTCTAATAGCTTCGCCAGTCGGTTTAGACGGTAGGTTTGGAGCTGTGCCATTCTCCTTACATTTTTAGATGATATACTGAATGTCAGGGATATTATTTAAACTTCCCCACAACTTCATCCCTGATTTTTCTGCTGTGTTCCTTAATGATGCTGTTTATTCCCTAACAAACCTCTGAGGCCTCACAGAAGAGCTGGATTTATACTGAGGTTCAATTTCACACAGGAGGAATCTATTTACTAATTAAGTCCTCTGAAGGCAAATAGTTGCATTAGATCAGGGATGTCGAACTCCAGTCTCTGGGGTGCCGGTGTCCTGCAACTCTTAGATGCATCCCTGGTCCAGCACACCTGAGTCAAATTGTTAAATGACCTCCTTGTTATGCACTCAGGGACTATAGAGTCCTGCTAATGACCTGATTATTTGATTCAGGTGTGTTGAAGGAAAAATTTGCAGGACACTGACCCTTGAGAAACAAATAAGGATCATCATAATTCAGAGAAACCCTGACCCTCCAATCAGATAGTTTATACAACAGAAAAGATCAATTGCGACAACAGTTATGAAGAAAATATGAGAAAGTGGCATGAGAACAAAGCAAGGTGAGAATGAAAGGGAAAGAAAGATCAAATGAAATGAATTGGACAGGTTGTGATCCATCTCTTAGGGTCACATCGATCAGCGAGTGAAGGGATCCCTTACATCCAACTCTGTGTGCACGCCCATCAGAAAGCTTCAACGCTGCACTCCTGGGCTGCAAATGAGATCTCAGAACAATATACGAAGGAGGGAGAGAGATGCAGAGGTGCAAAATGAAACAAAAAAAGTCTGCAGGAGTGGGGAAGAGGTAAGGGAGAAAAATGACTGTACAGGATAATCAAGTGATGAAGCAGATGGGGAGACGAAGTAGATAAATGAAAGGGTAAGTGAGAAAGGATCGCAGGCAGGGCGCAGAAGGGAATACAACAAGAACCTGATGTGGTGCAAGAAGTCGTGTGAGCGTACATCGACTATAGGTGCAAGAGGCGGCAAGGAGATGTGGAGGTCAGCAACCGAGTCAGCAAGCGACACAGAGACAAGACAAAAAGATGGAGGAGGAAGAGGGGGTGGGAAAAGATGGTGAGGAAGAGTTGTGACTGATAACATTGTCGTATTCAGGTTGCCTCAAGGGCAGACACGAGTGAGGAAAAGAAAAAAGGGATGAGACAAAGAAATGAAAAAGTGGAAATTTACAGAGGAGCCAGGGGCGGAAACGGTTCTAAGATGGAAGGTGAGTAAGGATGAAGAGACAGGTGAAAGGAACTGCAGGTAGATGGAGGGAAGGGAAGGAAACGATCCATGGCTGCACACTAATAGAGTCGGAGAGGTATGGAGGTTAAAACCATGCGCGGGCATGCCCAGGGCAGATGGATGAGAGGGCTTTCACAAGGAGGCAGAAATTAGAGACAGTATGGATAAATGTACAGCAGGAAGGTTTCTATACGAGTGATAGAAAAGTGGAGGCACGACTTGACCCCACAGTAATGAAAAAACTCCGGATGGAGCTTTTCAGGGACGACTATCAACCTGACTCGATCTCATTTATCCACGTCACTTGTTACATGATTCTTAGTAGATTCTTTGCGAACCACTTCGACTACAGCCATTTGGAGTACGTCTCCACCGGTTTGCACATCTAAAGACAAAGCTTTACCCATTTTTCTTTGTAATTTTACAAAGAGATGGAGAGTGAAGCGTAATTTGAAGTTGTGTATTGTTTTTCGGCTGGTTTTATGTTCCTTTACGAGCTTGAAGACGACGGCCTGCATCAACCTAGCTTTTTTTTATGATTTTTTTTTCCCACAAGTGCTCCATCTTTAGCTTCATCCATTTTTCCATGAACTCTGATCGGTTTCCCCAGTCCCACATAAAGGAAAACATCCCCACAGCATGATGTTGCTACCACCAAGCATTGCCAAGTTTACATTAAGTATCTGTTTAGTGTTTTAGAATCAATTTTTAAACTTAAACCTTCGTCCACCATTATCGTGTCCTCTTTGTTACCGGTGGCTAACTTTAGGTAAGACTGGATCTCTGCTTCTACAGAGTTTCTATTGGCCTCCTCCTGCATACTTCTCTGATTTTTACTACACTTCCCTGGACTCTCACTAAGGGAACAGCCTCATGACGCCTTTTGGTCACTTTGACCATTAAACAGTTCCTCCATGATTTTGCAAATAGTTGTATGCTTTTTTTGCAATCAAAATGCCTGATTTTGTGATGCTATTTAAAAAGAAAAATCGCAAGGAATTCCTCATCAAATCCTTTTAAAATCTATATGTTTTTATATAAAAATGTGAGAAAAGAAGAACAAGCAGAAAATCAGACACAAACATTATTATTCTCTGAAGAAGTAGAATATATATTTTTGTTACTTGTAATATCACGGACTGCAGGTGGGTGTTAGTCTCTCAAACCCAATAGTTTTGACCATTTTTGCAGAAAATCTGCAACAAATTCACAATTATGTAATATGCAATACAAAAACAATGCAGAGATCTATTGATTTTGTGTAGATTTCTGGAATTGCAAAAAACTTAAGGTACTGAATGTTTTCTAACAAACTTCTGAGGCTTTCACACATGTGCTGTGTTTAATCTGTGAATTAATTACAGTCAGATTAACTCTTTTCCAATCAAAATAATTTCAAAATAGTCATTTGTTAGAGGTATCAGATTAAAGCTGCCCAAATGTGTACATATTCCATGCTTCTCATGTCTTTACTTCTTAAAAAATTTTGAAATCTTATTTATTGCCACAATTCTAATTTTTTTGTGTTGGTCTTTCACATAAAATTTCAATAAAACCATTTGAAGTTGGTTTAATGTGACAAAATAAGACATTTTAAAAAAATACTTGCACATATAAATAACACATTTCTGTTTGAATCTAACATCGGCTGCCCACAGGACCAGCTGTCACTGCAGGCATTCATAACTTTGTCCCACGCACACATCCCCACCGTCTCCTGCTGCAGGCGTTTCCTTCCCCTCCTAAAAGACTAATGTCACCAAGCATAAGGAAATGACTGTTGCCCTAAAAACCTTACACACTTCTTGGTATTCTGTACAGTTTCCAAGAATATAAGAGACACTAAATCTTTTAGAGCCAACTAGTGAAAAGCAAAAAGAGCCACGCGTTGTCACACACTTGAGTCAGTGAACCATTCATGTTCTGCTCAGCGGATATAAACAGAGCTTTTTAACGACTACAATCAAGCTAGAATCCATTTTTTATTCCTCAGTAACTAATGTCCCAGTGGTTAGAAGTTCTGCTGAAATGTTCTGTTTCAAAGGGAAACGCATCCCATTAGCAGGACTATTCATGATCGCTCAAATTAATGAAATCTATTCCCATCACTTCACTGCTGCAATGCTTGCTTTTATTCGCTCGCTCTGCTTTAAGTGAGAACATTTAAGAGTGTGAGATAAAATTTATAATCGTTTCCGGCAGAGAGCGTCTTATCACTTTCTTCCTCTTATCTCATTATAAGACGAGTCCAAAAATGGGACGGTTTTATGCAGAGCTCACATTTGGAGAACAGAACGAAGCATGGGAAGCATGTGGAGTGGGGTGGAGACTTTCACAGCAGCACCGCCTTGGTATCAAAGATGGATTGTAAACCCGCATAGCTTCACATGGGTAGAGCAAAGCTTTGGAAACTATTAAGTAGCAATTTGCGTCAGCCTGTAACAGTCAGGATGATGCATGGCTCAGCCTGGTCGTTACTCAAAGTCTCAAAGCTTGCATGTATTATACTGTACATCAATATGTAATCACTAAGGTCTACGTTGCGTGCAGCACCACCCTAGAGACACGCCATCCTTCTCCAGAGAAACCTCTTTGTCTTTCCGACTCGAAAATGTCATCCCCACTTTCACCAGAAGTGAGACTGTTACTGTCAACCACTGTCAAACTCTCTGTATCTAGGTTACAGTTGCTATAACAACTGTTGTGCATGCCAATGAGTTTCAGTGAGTCATTCTTGTACCTTATCAAAGCCACAAAACGTGTGTTTACGGGCAGATTTTCGGCACGTCTCAGATGTACATCAGGGTTCTTTGTGTTGGTTTTACAGCGTCGCCCCATACAGAGATCTACGGTGTGACGTGATTCAGCTGTCAGGCCCACAGTTTTGAGAGAAAGTGGCTTTTCCAATCCCTTCTTGAAAATTTCTCTGAGCTGAATGACCATTTTTCAGCCTTCTGAGGGGTTACATTCAGCCACAAAGGCTGTGTTCACTCACTCACTCTCTCAGGGGATCTACAAAACAGGTGTTTTTATATTTTGAACAGTACTGGAGTGCTTCATAATCATGTGTCAAGTATCCTCAGTTTTGTGTCTAAATTAACACCAGCAGGATACACAGGAAAGCATGCCTAAATTGAATGAGATAGACAGGTTTTGAAGACGAGATATGGTAATTAAATTGTTGTTAGCCAAAAATAACAAAATTATGCCTTCTTGTGGGAGCAAATCTGCATTCAACCAATAAACATTTTCACAGAAGAGGATAAATTTACATGCATGGACTACTACATTATTGCAATGACACCAACTTAAATCAGTATAAATAAATCTGATTCTTTGTAGTATAGGGTAGCTTTTAGATGTAAAATAATTCATAGAGAAATCATTCTAAATTCTGCATACAGATATCTTCAGCATGTTTATTATTTTGACTAAACATTGATTTTAACCTTTTTAGCCAATAAAAATAAGTCATTTCAGATAAACTGGCAGCTAAACTGTGTACATGTTTAAGAAATTCCACTTCAGCAATATTTAGTGAAAGCCATTTTCAGCTATTTTAAAGTAATAATGTAGACTTAAAGATGAAAGACTGATTTTTTAAATTTCCATTTGAAAAAACAAGCACGCCTCCTGATTTTGGCATCTAATCCATGAAAGAAAGAATTAATGAACAGCAGCATTTTCTGTGGTGGTCTTCATGTTGACACACTAATATTAGCAAAAGTAAGTAGGTGTTTTCTTGCTATATGTTTGACATTAGCATGCTAAAACCTGGCTTTAGTGTGATACAGTCGGCTCAGGCAGTAGAGGTATGTAACAGGGTCTTATTTTAATAATACTATAGATGTGAAGTTTGTCAAAATGTATTTATTCTTTGAATTTATGTTGTTAGTCAAGTTGTTTCTCCAGACTTTTGTTGGGTGTATTAAGTTTTGCTACATTGCTCCTGGCAGTTGGTGGTTACCATAGTTACCGGTAACTGACAGCTCCTCCCCCTTTTCCTGTTGCCGTAGGTAACTGTGGGGCAGAAGCTTCTGGACTAAAGTTAACCACCGCCATCTTGTTTTCCTCTTTTGTTAGAATAAATACAATGAACCTGAATGTGTCTGTCATGAAGTCAACCTACTGGATCTGAGACGAACATAGACGGGTTACATATATAGACTTTTACCTTAGCAGGGTAAAAAAAATTAAATCACTGCCTAGCAGACTATATAGCGACTGGTATGTAATGTGAACATGCAGTTTGAAAATGACGCATGCCTTCAAGTACACAATTTACAGCAATCATTGTAGTACCATTTGAAAATATGGGATATTTCTGCTACTGTTTGAAGAACTAAGTGGAAACAACTTCAGAGTGGCAATTACAATAGCATGTAAATATGCAAAACAAGTCTTTTTTCCAGTCCTGTTGAGTCAGAGTAAGTGGAAGAAAGCAATCCAGACAGAGACGCTCTAAATTCAATATAAAACTTGTCAAATGTATGAAATGTCTGGGAAAATATGTCAACACGACTGCACGTCTTTCTTTATTATCTTGTGAAACAAAATCATTTATGCTTATACATGCATTTTAAAAGGACAAACGATAAGCAAAAAAGCAAGGGAAAATTTTATGTCATAAAAGCACATTTAAGAGTTACAGAAAAAAATCAATGTGGTCCTAAAATTTATCTTTTTTCTGCTCTTCTGTTTCTGCAGGTCTGTGGAAAGCCAGGCGATCTACCATGCTTCTCCCCCCACCCCTCCATCCCTGCAGACAATTGCACCTACCCCGCAAACAACTCCACCCAAAACAAAAAGCAGAGGGATCAACACTTCCCTCTCTATTCCCTTCATCCATCCTCTCCCTCTCATTTCTCCCCCCTCTATTCATCTCATCACTGTCCTCCTCATCCCACCTCCTCCACTGTGCCTGCCCCAGGACTTCTACCAAACGAACCCTTCCAGAATCCGTCACTTTCCCGGTGTTTCACTGGCTGACGCTGGTCACATGCTGCCTGCTGCCCTCTCTGATTGGAGCAGGGGAGACGTGGGGCGTCGTTTCGGCCTGCCCGTTCCACTGTGTGTGTCGAAACTTATCGGAATCGCTCAGCACGCTCTGCGCCGATAAGGGCCTGCTCTTCGTACCGCCGCATGTCGACCGGCGAACGGTGGAGCTGCGACTCGCAGACAACTTTATAACAGAGGTGGGCGGGATTGACTTTGTCAACATGACCGGACTGGTTGATCTGACACTGTCGAGGAACACAATCCACCTGATTCGACCTATGGCCTTTGCTGACCTGGAAAGTCTGCGCTCCTTGCACCTGGATGGTAAACCATGATCATTTTTCCAAGTTCTCCAGTATAGAATATTAGTTTAGAACCTTTTTACAGGAAAACTATTCTGGCATTGTGTTATTTAGGTAACCGCTTGACAACGATTGGACCTAAGGACCTTGCAGGTTTGACTAACCTGCAACACCTGATTGTCAACAACAACCAGCTGGTGAAAGTCTCCGTCGAGGCTTTTGATGACTTCCTACTCACTCTAGAGGACCTTGACATGTCCTACAATAATCTTCGGCGGTAAGTTTGTTTTTTTTGTCAATCAAAATATATTGTCTAACATCAGACTTGTCCATAGTTGTCTCTTCCCAGAAATACTCATGCTACATCTGATAACACCATCTAAACTAAGATAGATTTCACCTTCCACATACAAGAACTTCTTTCCTTAACTTTACTCTCTTAAAATGACCTTGATCTCATCTAACTTCTTATGCCTTAGTCTCTAAAACATCATTTTTAACGTAGAGTGTCATGCACAAAACAAATTCAGTGCTTGTCGATATGTGGCAAAGTTCACTTCATGAATTATCCTGTTCTAGGTTTTGAAATAACCCATAAAGTACAACTTTAAATAAGATTTACGTGTTAAACTCTGCTTAATGAATAGAATGATTAGACTTTTGAGAACTTTAAAGAAATGTCAGCTTCAACCATGAAATGGTTTTATCTACAAAGTCTGACATTTTTAACAAAATCTCATATTTGTTTAAGTCATGTCTTCTGATTCATTCCCTTAATTCTCCACTTCCTGGGGTTCTGAGATAGAAACACAAATACAACCAAGACCAGGAAAACATTTTACTGGACCAGTTTATTGGACAGCCAGACCAAATATTCAATATCGAGTCGCCATAAAGGTTTTCCATTGTTTCAGATAGTTTATGACAGAACAGACTGAAGTGCTGGTAAAGCAGAAAAGCCAAACATTTCTCCAACTAAGACTATTTATGGCTGTAATGGAACCTCTGGAGAAAAAAAACAAGTGGTTGAAAGAAAGTAAATGGCTCCGTCTGACCCATAGTGGCCACTTTTTTCCTACACTATGGTTTGCCGAAAGATTGAAGGTGGTTCCCAAACCTTGTCATATTCTAACCTCTCAGTAATGTGTGGTATCTAAACTCTAGGGAACAAAACTCCTTTTATAAACTCCTGAGAAACCAATAAACCACAAATAAAAGTTAGTACTCAACTTTGTCAACCTTTTGAATCTTCAGTTTATTTAGATTTGGTGGTTTCAATGTAAAATCAGCCTAGGCGTATTTTATCGGAGTTTCTTTTTTTTCCTTCTGTGGCAGAAGTCAATAAACATGTTTGTCATTGATGGTGAATAAACCTTTGATTAATTTACTTGCTTCTCTACATGTGGAATGCAATTCCCTCAAAGGTAAAGAGAATTCAAGCTTTAGCTTATTAATGCACATCAGTTTGTAACACAGTCTGTCAATGTTACACAATCGACAGGTCTAACAGCAGAGCCCAGTTTTCTCCTCAACTGGGCCTCAATGTGGATCCAAAATAACAATAAAAAGGGTTCAAAACTCCAGAATCGAAAGGCACAATAGCAACAGCCAGTAACATCTGAGTCAGTGAAGACCATTAAGAAAGCAACATTAAAACTGCTGAGGCCAGAAGATGACTGAAAGCTCAGAAAACTAAATCAATTTTGATGAGGTTATAATTTTCTTTCACTTCGATTCAGTTATGGCTGCCATGAAGGCATTGTGAAGCTCACTCCTCTGAATGACTATACATTACTATGGATATTGTATACGGTTCATACTTGAGTGCACAATGTAATACTTTGCTAAGGTCATTATAGAACAATGGATGATTTTTACAGCTTCACTATTCTTCAGGGCTAAATAGTTTGGCTGAATAATCACAGTCCTCTTCTCTTTCCAAAGCAGCACACAATGCAGATCATTTTAGCAGCAGTCGGCTGTCGGTCGTCATTAAAATGTTTCAATTGTCTCTCCAAGATGAGCACTACAGCCTTTCTAAGGCCTCTACCAAACCTTGAAAGTGCAGAGTTGCAGTTTTGAACAGAAAACCAGCTGCTGCTCGAATCACTTGGTGGCTATTAAGGAGTCTATTCTGAGCGTTGAAGAATCTGTGTCACATTCTCCCGTAATAGGTAAACGGGAACGGGTTATGTCACGCAAGAAACTCTTCAGATCTGACTTATCAAGATAGAAGTTTCACCCTGTGACCCTATTACTTGCTAACTTGATTTTCATGTTCTCGATGCATTCACTTTCAAATGAACAGGCCTTGTAAAAAAAAAAAAAAAGTCCATTAACAATTTACAGCTTGGGTTTATATGATGGTAATTTGAAATGATATTAGGTCGCTATGTGATGGAAATAACTGCAAAAAGTTGATGAAAACCAACTCATCTGCACTGCGGCTCTGCACTACCACAAAATGAACTACGAACATCACTTCAGTCATCTTATTGTTAGCTCAGAGGGAAGTGTTAATGAGGAGAGAGCAGCTGATATCACTCTGTCATTCTGATTGAATTAGAAGAGCAGAATGGTGACTGTAAAAGGAAGCAGTGGAAGAAAACATGTTTGCATTTGCATTAAAACTGCTTCACTGGGAGTAGCACTGCTGCTAATAATATAAGCGCTTATTAAATACTCAAGAACGCAAAAGAGAAAGGTACCATTGGTTTAAAGAAAGAAAGGCAGCGGCTTTTAGATGCTAGCTAGGTGTCAAAAAAGAAGCCAAATCTGTCCAAGAAAATCATCAAGTAAATGGACTACAGAGGATTGAAGCAAGGTTATTTTTTCTATTAACGCCCCTCCAATTTGTTTGGGACATCTGGAAAGTGATTTTCTCAGAGGAGAGAAGGTGAACGCCGCCATTAGTCGTTTGTCGTGGTGACAGTGAAGCATCTAGAGACATGAAAAGAAAAAAACTGGGATCAAAACATTCCTCTAGAGAAACTGAATTAATTCACTTGATACTCAAAATATTAAACCCATAGATAATTTGCAGCCTTTTTGACAAGATGATGGTTGGCAAGAAGCAGATTTGTCACCTGCATATCCACAATGACAATCACCTGGAAGTGCTCAACTGGACTGAGATCAGGTGACAGTAGAGGCCATTGGATTGGAGTGATTAGCATGAACTCACTCAAGATGGCTACACCAAAGGGTCCCAATGCGGTGGACATGAAGAACAACCACTCCCAGAAGGAAGCTTTGCTCGAGTGTGATAAACAAGCAGTTCCTGAAATACTCAGACCACTTCCTCTGGCACAAACAAGCAGATCGCGTTAAAAGTCACTTAAATTTCCATTCTGATGTTTAGATTGAAGTTTATTAAGTCTAAATGTGAAAATGCATGAAGCTGAATCCATGAGACTGGTTATTTGTACTCTGATGTAATTGATAAGCAGCATCTCTCAGAAAGTATATTATACCAGTTATGTGTTTTATTTCAAAAGCAGAAAAGCTTTGCAGTCTCAAAGGTTGTATTGACAAATGTATAATCGGCTGAATTCAACAACATCAAAAGGTTTTGGGAGAAAAATACCAGAGTACAACATCCTGCTAATAAATTCCTGAACTCAAAGATAAAAGCAAAATGCACACTTTTCTCCAAGCTGCCTTTGCCTCTCATATGTGAACAATGTGGAAACATTCATAACTGCAGAACAAAGGTGATAATATGCTGAAGACATTGAGTCAGTGAAAACAAACAAAACTGCCTTTGGTCTTTACCAAAATCAGTCCTGTTCATTATCCTTTAACTTTACCATTCTTTGTCATCAAATGATGGACAGCTGGAATAACTGAACAAAAATCTTTTCAGAAAAACTCTGAAAAAGGAACAAAATGTGACACCAACAGGCCAAAAGCAGCTACCTTCATGTTTTACTCTCTGATTTCTCAGTTGTTAGTCATTAGTTGAAAACATTGAACAGTACTTCTCTGAACCACAGCTGATTTAATCACAATCGTTTAAAATAATTACCATCTTACATTGTGTTAATCCACCCACAAGGGAGAGGAAACCATCAAGGAGACCAGTCCTGCTTGTAGTTTCAGATAATATTTCATTTTTTCCCTCTCAGATGAGCATCCATCATGGCAAAGTTTACTTTTTGAAGAAGTCTCTCTGGAATCCCTCTAAAAATCATCTTATTCCTACAGGGTGCCGTGGGAGTCTATTCAAAACATGGCCAGTCTCCACACTCTGAACCTGGACCATAACCTAATAGACCACATCGCAGAAGGAGTCTTTGGAGAGCTTTATAAGCTGGCGCGGCTGGATATGACCTCCAACCGGCTCAGAACTCTGCCACCTGATCCGCTCTTTGCAAGGTACACCTTAAGATTTCTCCTTTCAATTCTGCAAGGAAAAGGCTTCTGTGGGAAAATACTACTGAGCTACTAATGTGGTTTTTGAATGTGTTTGCTATGGTGCATCCTATATTGACTTGCAAAGCAAAGACCAGATGAGTTTTAATATTTTCTCTTAAAATAAACCATACCATGCCTGGCTGCTTTAAAAGCTTAGCTTGTACATTAGCCAACATAGTTTCCATCACTTTGGTCTTGGTCCAACTGAGCTGCCTGTGCTTTTAAAAAACATTTGAGAATGTAGTCACTGAAAGCAACATCTCATTTACTGCTGAAAGTTTAATCTATATGCTGCCTAATGCACCCATTTCTTACTTTAATCTAATAAGTTATAATTGATATGGCACTTTTAATCAGTGCTTCATTAAAAAAATAAGGAATAACGTAAATATGGAATTTTATGTAATTTTTTCATCTGCCTCTATGGAAACCATAAGAAAGCAAGTTTAAACAGTAATTTTCTCAATACCTGTCAAACATCCAAATCACCTGAGGACCAGAATACAGTAAGTTAAATACAAACTAATTTCACACATTTTACTTTCCACCAGATCGCAGACGGGAGCGATTAGTCCAACTCCCTACAATGCTGTCATAAGCCTGAATTTTGGAGGGAACCCACTCCACTGTAACTGTGAGCTGCTGTGGCTGAGAAGGCTAATCAGAGGGGACGACATGGAGACGTGCGCCACTCCTACACACCTGGCTGGAAGGTAGGACTTAAACACGCCAATGGATCAAGCATGCTGGTTCTAGAACAAAAAACATCACTGAATTGGCCTGGGTTGGGTTTTCTAGAACCTGAATGGTATTTACCTGGTAGTTTCCAAGAACTTTCATGGACTTTTTATGACTAACGGAATCAGATAGTACTTCCCCTGAACTTACCAGCTACTTTCCTAGAACTTTCTCAGGATCTTAGAAGGAATTTTTCAAAAACTCTCTAGAACTTAGGTATTTTTTTAAGGACTCTCAGAAACTTAGCAGGTACTTTAGTAAGATTTTCTCTGGAAGTTAACAGGTATATTCTTTGAACTTTCAAGAAACTGAAACTTTTCTTGGGAACCTACCCTGCATATTCCTAGGACTTTTTTATGAACTTACCAGGTACTTTCCTAGGAGTTTCACATGAATTTATGAGGGGTTTCCTAGTACTTTCTTTGATCTTATCGGGTATATTTCCAAGGATTTCTCTGAACTTAAATGATTATTTCAGCAAATTAACTGCTAAGGTCTAAGAAAGTATCTGCTTTGCCCAGGAAATA
>CAEFZX010008853.1:0-27317 GCA_903066825.1 Alfaro cultratus
TTTGATCTCTCATAGTCATAGTTCTCTACTAAACCGTCATTCCCTCTTATGTTATATCCTAACTACTTTTCAACTCCATTCGTAACAAGAAATCCAAGGTCCCAACCAATAACAAAAATCATCTTGACTTGGTGTTCAGTTAAAATGGTTTGTAAAGTCAGTTTGAAGTCGTCTCTCTGGAATCGATCTACCTCCAACCAAGTTGAGAAGCAAACTAAGAATAATTGTATTCTTGTATCTCTGTGAACATTTATGACATCATTGATGAGAACATAGAGATTCTCATCAACATGATGATGTCACAACCTGTCCAGGTCTTGTTTGTTTTAGTTGCTATGGAAACACAAGGAGTTACCTATGGGGTAAGATTACTGCCAATTAAAAATGCATGCATAGACATCTAAATTCATAAATGTAAGTAAATAAATGTGCAGAAATTTAGGTTTTGTCCTGCTTTCCAACTCCTACATGTAAAAATGTGTGATTTAAGGGTTAAAATACAAAATAATTCTTATGTTTGCATTTGACACAATCATAAACAATGGTTGCCCAATTTTGTTAAATCTAATTTTAAATGTTTTTAAAATTGGGCAACCATTGCTTATGATTGTGTCAAATAGAGATGCCTGGTTCTGTTCTGGGACAACTGTGGAACATCTGGAGATGACGAAGCAAAGAAGGATTCTTCAGAAAAATCAAGAAAATGATGAACCCTGACCATCCTCCTCATGAGACCGATTTCCTAATTTGGGCAAAATTTCCCACTTAGAAGGACCAGTTGATTTTAACGTATACATTTAAAACACACCGGGACTGTTCACACATACCAAAACCTGCATTTAAAACTCAGAAGAATGACCATTTGAGAAGAATCTTTATTTAAACTTGGGCAGAGGTATACCATCTCTAAAATATGTATGCATACTCAGCAGTATGTACAATTTCATCTAGTTGACGACACATCTAGAACGTAAAAATAAGAAAAGACAGGAAGAATGTACATGATGAAGACATATTAACATGGTCTAATCCTCGACACAGAAAAATTCAAACAAGAGAAGCAGACCAGAGAAGCTTTTTTTTTAATCAAATCCACCTGAGTCCAACGTGTTCCCCACCTCTGTAGCATTTTATGAAAAACAGTGCACAAGTAGAAATCATGTATTTGAACATAAATTTTCATCTTTACTTCCACAACTTGGTTGAATATACAAGATTATCCAAAGCACTGATTCCAGTACAGCAGCTGTGGTTGTTTAAAGGCTTTATCAGCAAAGTCAAGGTAAGAGTGAAAGCAACTATCAAACAGCAGAAATATTTAAAACACGAAGAGGAAATTATGTTTGGGCATATGAAAGGGTTTTCATGGTATGGGTCATTTTAAGGAGAGAAGTAGCACCGCCTGCCTTGATAAAAAAAAAAAAGAAGAAGAAGAAAAAAAAAGAAAAGAAAAGTATTGAGGCATTGACAGACTGATTGGAGAAAAACTCCTCTAATGTGCAGCAGAGGACTTGCTGTCCAGCAGTTTCTCCACCATGAGCTTGGCGTAGCGCATGCGGCTGGCCAGCTCCCTGCAGCAGCCGAACTCCTCCAGCAGAGACAGCTTGTAGGTGCGGAAGTCCCGCTTCTCGTCAATGTAGGTCACGGCAGCCATCAGCGGGCAGAGGATCAGTTTAGTGTGGTCCTAAACGCCCCCCCCAAAAAAACAAAAACAGATAACGGCTTGAGCATGGAGAGTGGTGAGGCTGAGGACGGACAGCAGGAGAGGGAGCGATGTGGGTCGAGTCTAACCTGGAAGAAGTTGATCTGGACCGTGCCGTTGCTGAGGTGCAGGACGATGGCGCTCTTTGTTCTAAACCACAGCGAGAGGTACGGCAGCCGCGCCAGCTCGTCTCCTTCCCGCCGCGCCACGTTGGCGCCGGCCTTCAGCAGGTGCTCACTCATGTAGTTACGAAAGTACTTAAGCAATGTTATCTAAAACAAAAAAAAAAAAAGGAAAAAAGAAGACATATGTATCCAGTACTGAAGACGGCATTTAAGCTTCCCTAAAGACTGTTAGAGAATCGTTTATTAATTTTTATCCAGAACAGAAAACGAGCTCAACCAGGAGCTGAGGGAGATGATTTCTGACCTTCTTGTTGAGCGTAGTGGGGAACGAGCGGACGCTCATGTAGGACTCGGCAGCCATCTTGTCGATGTACTGCAGGCTGTCTCCATCCGCGTACATGATGAGACGAGTGTAATCGTTGAACAGAACACCCACACTGTTGTCACACAGCTGGTAGCCTGTAAACAGGCATTTAAACACTTTGATGAGGATGTTTTGTCCCCCCCCCTTTAAAATCATACATTTTTGTTTGTTTCTGAACATTGTTGGGGCATAAAAGAAAGATTTGTTTGGACAGAAACCAATTTCAATTATCACCCAGGAGACCAATCTGAGATGTAGTGAAATTTTAACTGAATTGAAACCAAATGATTAACATGCAGCAAATGATTTTATCCCAAATCAACCAACCAGTGAAGGATATTTCAGCTCCAGCTAACGTACAATAATAATATCTATAATAAAAAGACTGTAGTTTTCTGAGAATAATTCAGTTTGTTTTCCAGACAGGTGGACTTTCAGTCTAAGCCTACATGTGAACATTTACACCTTACGATGAACTGAAGGGACATTTAAAACAAATGTAAATGACAAATTCCCATAATGCCATTCACATAACTGCATAATTAATGACTATGTAGCCCAGTCAGTAAGAGATTTATAGTGATTATCAGTAGACATCATCTTGTGTCAGTCACTCTACTGAGTATGTCACTTGCAGAAAGCAGGCAAAAATACATTATTCTAACATTTAAACCATTTATAATTAGACAAAAAATAATTTACAAGCTGCTGCCAGTGGGATGTCTTGCCTTTGGTTGTAAATTTCAGATTTGTATCTCTTGTATCACCTTGCAACTCAAGTTTTTCCCATGCACAGATGCCCTTTGCAAACATATCCAAACTTTAAAATGAACAAAAATCAAATGCCACACTTTATGCCTTTCTGCAGATCCCTTCATAGTCCTGTTACAGAGCTTAACTGATGTTTGTGAATCAGATGTCTTACATTTTCACTTTTTGGACGTTTCTAATACTTACCCAGCCCGTATTTGTCTGAGTAGTCAACCCATTTGCTGATCCAGAAAATGGGAATGCATGCAGGATCCTCTGCTTCCTCTGAAAAGATAAACCGAACTTTTCTAAGCTGATCTTTTCTAACTTGACACAAACAGCCAAGAAAAACGAACCGACCTTGCCGGATGAACGCCTTCTCTGCTGGCTTGGAGGCCATGATGCTGTTGAGCTGCTGCAGCATGTCTTTCAGGTGGTTCTCTGATGGCTCAACCTCTCTGCAAATAGAATACAAGTCAGAATGGTTTATATCTCTACAACAGATTGAAAACAGACAACTTAGAATAGAATATACTTTATTGATCCCCAAGGGGAAATTGCTTATTTGTTGAAAACTACTCCATCTAAGGTAATAAATACAAAGTTTGTAAAATATATATATTTACACACACCTAAGAGTGATAAGTTCAAAATGACCAGATATAAGCAAATAAATAAATAAATAAGCAATCACATGCAATATATTAATCAATAAATAACCTATAAATGAGAGCAGAAAAAATGTGAATCAATTAGCACAGACTGGGCATTGTAAAGCCTGATGGCAACAGGCAGAAATGATCAAAAAGAAAAACTTGAACCCAGACTTGCAGAAAATATCTCAACTTACTTTGGCACAGCATCGTCTTTCACCTCCATCTTCTCTGTCCCACCTAAAAACAAAACAACAATATTTATCTAGAATCAGATCTACTACAGGCTTCGTTCAGACCTGAGGCCTGATATGACCAAGAGAGGCGAGGCTCATTACCCTTGTTGTTCAAAGCAGAAAGGGGACGTCGCTGGCCGAGCTCTGCAGCGGTGGAGGGGGCGATGGAGAAGCGTGGGGCCACAGTGAGGCATGTGGTGGGCAAGCGCAGCGGGATGTAGCCTGACGTGAGGAACTCGTCCTCTTGCAGCTGAGTGATGGTGGGCCTCTGAGCAGGATCAGCGTGCAGCATCCTCTTGATTAGCGATGCTGCGGCAGGGTTGATGTGCTGCATACAACCCACGAGGTTTAAACTACACCTGTTCAATATGTTCCACAAAGCAGCATAAACACAGCAATCTTACCCAGGGGATGACGTAGTTGTTTTTCTTGATGCGACTGTAGGTTTCCTTCAGACAGGACGTTTCAAACGGGGGCTTACCCACCAACAGAGTGTACCTGAGAGAGCAGACAGGTTACTGCACTGGATCATTACCTGTTGTCAAGATAATGATCTTGAGCAACTTGGTTCCAAAACTATGTGCCATAGTGTAGTTCCAAACTTACAATATGCATCCCAGTGACCAGACGTCCACTTCGTAACTGTGACCTTTTTTACAGAGAACTTCAGGCGCTATGTAGTTGGGCGTTCCGCACAACGTCTTCTTCCGTTCGCCGTCAAACTCGATCTTAGTAGCCAAACCAAAGTCCCCTAGAAAACAAAGGTGGAATGTTTTAAATGTTAAGACTTCAACATATTTAGGACAGAAAGTGTCCAAAAGACGCAATAGAGTGGTTAATTTTTCATCTGATCAAATATATAGCAACATGTAATAACATGGATTACTATCGAAAGATCTGCCTTTTAGGTCTATTTTTATTATATTTTATCTATATCTAAGAGTGCTGTGTGGGAGATGATAAGTTCCCTGAGGGAAAAACCCAACGGAATTAACACGGTTTCCCATCTTTCTATGCACAACATAACAAAAGGCAAAGACTGACATAATCTATCCATTAAAGAAAAACGAATCCAAATTGATTTTGAGTTTACAGAACATTGTATCATTAATTACTTTTTAGATTATTAGACAGAGACTTCTATTTTTGCAACCCGGAGAAAGAATTAGAACGAACTTGGAATCCAGAAAAATTACCCAGGAACTCAGAACAAGAGTGGATTATAAACATTAGATTCTCTCTCCTCGGTTTGTTATTTTGTTTGCGTTTCCTTTTAAATCCATGTAAAGCACTTTGAATTGCCTTGTTGCTGAAAATGTGCTCTATTGATAAAATTATATTACCTTAATGTTTTCTACAGAAATTAAAAGTTTTATATAAGCAGATTATGGCTACGTACCAATCTTAACCTCCATCTCGTCATTGAGGAAGATGTTCCCCAGCTTCAGGTCTCTGTGAATGACTCTGTTGTTGTGCAGGTAATGGACTCCCTTCAGCAGCTGGGTCATGTAGTACCGGGCCTCTGGCTCTGTCACAGCCTTACGCCGCTTGTGCAGCTCCAACAGAGACTGAAAAAAGAAGGTTTTAATAAACACATTTTTAAAAAAAACGTATTCCAGTTGACTGAACTGTAAACCTGAAGGCCCTTCAGTAATATCTGAATAAACTGTCTGGGTTAAACTGCCGTAAAGTTGCAATACATGGTCATTTCTTTCTGCTTTAAATGTAGAGGCTTGGAAAGCGTTGATCGTGTTATTATTATTATACTAACCCTTCTCCTGCAGATTTCCAGGACTACAAAGACGAAGTCGTCGTCCTCAAAGAAGCCGTGGAAGCCAACGATGTTCGGATGATTAAGGCTCTTGTGAATGGCGATTTCAGACGTCATCTTTTCCCTTTGGTGCTGCTTCAGGATCAGAGATTTCGGCACAATTTTCCCAGCGAATACCTGCTTCGTCTCTACATCTGTGATTTCGTAGCATTTGGCGAAGCCCCCCTTCCCCAGAAACCTTCCTCTCGTGTAGCTCTTCGTGGTGCGGGGGTCAACCAGGATGTCTGGGATCTCCTTCAGAGGCGCCGACTTCGGATCGGAAAGGGCAGACGTGGGAGCTGGCTTTGCAACGCCAGCACTCATTTTGATTTAAGGAAGCTTTTCGATTGTTTTTTTCGAAGAAATCAACCACTTAAGCGGTTCAACGAAGCGATTAAAGTTAGCCTTAACTCAACCGACGCTAGTTTAACCTGGCAAGCTAGCTTCCTTCCGCTTGCATTCGTGTTTAAATCAAAACTAACGCCCTTTTTGTGCAAGTGTTCATTAAGATAACATTAACCATTAAAACAACGACGCATGAAAAGCAAACTTTAAAAAAGTCATTAAATAATTCGCCAGACCTGCCCGCCGGTAGTTACTCAGTTGTTCTCTCCTGCCTTATGACAACAGTTTTCGGTACAAGTTTAAATTGCTGCCTCTGTCGTTATCGCGCTCTCTGATTGGCTCACAGGATTTGAATTGTAGGGAGTTGCAGCAATGCATCGTGGGACTTCAATGTGGAAATAGCCTATCGCTAAACGAGAAAGCTACATCGGCGTCGTGATTGGGTGATCGCAGTCCTGTTGGTTGCCTATAGTTTCCTGAACAAGGAGGTGAAGGGAAATGGAGTATAAATGGGATTTATTTAAGCATGGTGTGGTTTTAATCGTGATTTAAAGACAAAGCTTTAAAAAAAGAGAGTATCTTTCAAAAAAAGGATAATAATGTTATTGTACAGCGAAACATATTTTTGCCAAGATATTTCACCCATAATAATGAATTTTAAAATCAGATTCCAAGTGTTATGGATGTATGATTCCGTATTTCCTCTATCCATTTTATCTGCTCACATGAACAATGCTGCATGCTTACATAACCATAACATGTAAGACTGGTGACAGCCCCAAGCATAGAGCTTCACTTGCTGCGCTGAGAGAAGCTCAGTGCTGGTCGGTAATGACACTTTGTATCTGTTCCATTATTACTTGTGTATGACTTGCAACATTTAATCATTTTCGGCTTTACAGCCTGTTTTATATCTGATTATTTCTGAATGAAATGACGCTCAGGTCCCGGAACCGGCAAACGGACATGGATGTTGCACGGAAGGGAAAATGGTTGCACAACACGAGTGTAGGCTACTTGGGAAAGGGAAAGTTGGAAAAGTTTATCAAAAAAGTTCTTCTTTCCATAAACAAGCTCTTCTGGCCTGGATACTTATTTACAAACATAACTTTTCTCCTACTAGTTGTTATATTTAGAATAATGGGAATATTTTATATAAGAATAAGTCAATTTTTTTTTAATGAAAACTGGATGGAACACGGTATCGCACTGATTAAACATCTATTATGATTAAGGGAATCTCCTTTCTTACAATGATTTTTTTAAATGCAAATTTAATTTGCCTGCTACACCAGGAGAATAGGCAATAGTGTTTTCTGCTCTACCTAACGGAACTTTACCTACTAATGTTCTACCTAATAATGGATTATTGATTGGAGATTCTGATATCTCAAAAATGCTACAATACTATTATCAATAATAATATCAATAAAATTATATATATATATAAAATAAATCCAATGTACTTTGGTCAGTGGGCAGAGTGGATCCACCACAGCTGTCAGCCCAGACTGCAGCCATCCTGGGTTCAGTTCCCACTGCCAGTCATTCAATGCCTCTATGTCCATTTTATGTCTGTCACCTCAGAAATAAAGCCACTAGGGGAACAACATCTGAAAACGAGTGTTAGCAGTCAAGATGGCAGCATCTTGACTGCTTTGGAGTTGTGGGATAAATGTAGATTATTGTGCAGAAGCTAATGGGCCAAACAGCCACTAATCTTCATATTCAGTGACTTTTCACCTTTAAATTATGTGTTAAAGCATTATTTAAATTTTACTGACTTAATCCTGTTTGGAAATGAAGAAAACAGACACTAAACAATAAAACATCAAAATGTTTAATAGAAATTTTAACACAAACTAACAGTTCTTTTCTATAACAATTTTCATCCACAAAATAATAAAAAAAACACAGTTAAAACAACAGCTTTACTAAAGTAAACAAGGGACAGAGGTTTAAAAAGACCTTTAGCCAAACTGGTTTACTGTTATATACATGCAGTAAAAACAAGAGCCTCCTCTTGCTACTTATGGGATGTTCTCAGTTCACAGCATTAAAATACATCAGCTACCAATAACTACAGCAGTCTGTAGTTATTGGTAACTACGTAGAGACAATTCAGTAAGTGAAACTAGTTACATTAGAATGCCCACGGCTGATGACGGGTTTAAATTGGATACTTTAATGTTGCATTACATTAATGTCTGCATCATTTCCACAACAGTGGAGTTTCAGCATCAGCTTTAGCATTTTTCTCAGTCGGCCTCACGCCAAAGGGATGTAAAGAGACGTCTCCGTTCTGATGCCCGATCACCAGGGTGTCCTCGTGCCCCCATCGAACCAGTTGCCATGACCCGTCCTCCTGAGCCTCCATCATTTGGGACGTCCTCCCTTCTCCGAGCTCCCACACACAGACACAGCCGCTCTGACTCAGGCCCACCACGCTGCAGCGGTTAACGTCCACTTCACAAAGCCTTGCAGGGCAAAGGAAGAAGAGGTGTGGATTACCTGGATGTGTAATAAACAAACTTATACAAGCCTTGTTCTCCGTCTGTCTTCATCTCACCTGCCAGTCCAGCCATCCGGAGGATACAGCCAAGTACATAAGACAGATCTTCCACTCAGAGGGTTGATGCCGACTAAAGAGAACAGAGCTGGCTCTGAAAGCAAGCGTTTCTCTCTTGCCCTTTTCTCTTCTTGGTCCAGGGAGCTTAAAAACTGATGTTGCAGCAGGACCAACAACACTCCCTGCACAACATCAAACACACAGAAAATTACCACCCAGAATTTAAGTGACACAATCAATTCAAGAGTTGCTGGCTACTTACAAAGTAGGAGTAACCTTTGAGACAGGCTGTGTTGGACAAACTGTCTTCAAGCAGCACTCTGCTCAGCAGCTGGCCACTCTTCAAATTCCTTCAACAAGCAAATGACAGAATAATATATTAAAAATAAAACAGCTCAAAGTCAGTGAACTTGTATGCAAAATGCCTTGCCACAGATGCTCAATTGGATTTAAGATCGGACTTTCATCTGAACCATCAAACGGACCCCGTTCTGTATGTTTAGGCTTGTTATCCTGCTAGAAGGTCAACCTCAGTCTGAATAGTTTTTAGCTTCCAACATTTTTTTTTCCCAGGATTGCTCCGTTACTATTTCCATGAATCTTTACATAAACTGCCCAGCTTCTTTCTTCCTGTTGTATAAGCATTATTCTACAGCATGATGCTCCCACTGTCAAGTGTCTCAGTAGTGACAGAATGTTCAGGGTGATGATGTGCAGTTACTTAGACAAATCACATAACATTTTGATAGTTCGTCACAGTCCTTTTAATATGTTCTTCCACCTGAGCTGTGAAGCTCTGCAGCTCCTCCAGTGTTACCATGGGTCTTCAGTTTGCTTCTATTATTTTTACAATTTTTCTCAGTCGCTTTGGTGGATTTCTCAAATCATTTTCGACATTTGTCAAACGGTAAGTGCATTTCTCAAAATGATTAGTACAAACAGCAAAACAACATGGATTACCTGCAAAATCCAATTTCCTCCTCGAAATCCTTAGTTCATCTCTCAAAATTAAATATTTGCATCAAAGATCACATCAGAAGAACAAGTTCTTGTTTCATTGTGTACGGACCAGACAGTCAAATTGATTAGTCATGTTGTCCATAGAGCAGTGATTCTGGAGGGATGTTCTGATGTGATGAATGTTGAAAATTATAATTGTAGATCAATGGCAAGAGACTGGACAAGATTAACTTATTTGACTCTACTGCAATTTATTGACAGACCATGTCATTGTGATATAGAAAGCAGAGCACAAAAAAAAATAAAAAAATAAAAAATCAATCCCTTTAAGGAAAATGGTTCATTCATTCAGTGTGGCAGAAATTACATTTTAGTCTTCCTCTACTTTCCATCTCCATGCTGAGAAAATATTCTTCAATGGAGTTAAGGAATGAAGAGAAGTGTGAGAGGAGCTCCACCAGCATTATGACAATATGCAATATGACACTAGCAACTGAAAATGTAGGAAAAAGCAGATGAGTGTATGTACATAATCATTTGCATGACGTAAAAAAAAGCATTCGCAACTTGTTGAAAGAAATAAGAAGCTGCTTTTTTTTATGTGAACCAGCAACACAATGATTTGAAGATTGAACAAGTAGTTTGGAGAATTTCAATTCTGTTCTCAGAAATGAACCAAAGTTACTGAGAAAAACTGCAATGATCCTGTCAGTTTAGAAGTTCCTACATGACATGTCAAGCTTCATGATTTTCCAAACTCAACTTTCCAGAATTCTCAGTCATACTGAGATATTTCAAAATTTTGCATATATAAGAAGTTCACAAATTTCACCTGGACTTTCTACTCTGGTATGGAAAAGGAAAGAAAAGAAACTGGAAATATGGAAGGTAGAAAGAACACAATGACAGAATAAAGGATAGAAAGGAGTGAGAGGAAGGAATGAGACAAACAAGAAAGGAAAATGGAAAAACACACAAAGAAAAGAATGAAAAGTCTTTGCGGGAACTTTCCACTGACTTCCATTCATTTCTACAGCCTAACCCTTACCCTAAACCTAACCCTCAGCATTACATACCCAACCCTAACCAAAACTCAATTCATACCATAGTGCTAAACCTTACCCCTATCCCAAAAACAGTATTTCCCCTTGTGGGGCCCAGGCTTTGGTCACCACAAGCAGCAGTGGCAACTATGTAACATGTGTCAGGAAAATGGTCTCCACAAGATATTAAATACATGATACACACACAAAAACGAGTGTTATATTGAATGTTTGGTATTAAAATTACAATTCCAAAAAACAATTATGGTTGATTTTTAAATTGGTCACAGTGTTAGGTGCTCATCCTCTAAACCATGATTTGGCCAAGCTTCATTCTGATATCACTTACCAGATGAAAAGGTGTCCCACTTCATCTGTACCGATGAGAGCGTCAGGAAGCCCCTCTACTGGAGCGAGGGCGCTCACACAAACACCAGGAGACACGAGAGGCTGAGGAGTCAGTAAGCTGACAGACACACAAGTTCAGAAAACTAAAAAAACTTGTGCATCAGCGCCAAGAGATGAGACAGACTCTTCCTTACCTGGTGCTGTCTGACAGGGTAAACACCTGCAGAGTGGAGCCTGCGGCCGAGTCGGAGGACGTAACCACTCTGGAGTTGAATAAACCAGCCACCGCCTGGATGATGTCCTCAAGTATCAGCGTCTGCCTGAGGCTGCAACAGGACAGCAGTCTGCAAAAACAGTTTATGTACTGATGAACTGACAAACCGCTTTATCAGTACCTTTATGTCAAGGCCGAGTATTTCTCAGAAATTTCCCACTGGTTTGTTTGACTACACATTGAAACGCAGCTAAGCTGGTTATGCCGTTATGCTCTGAGGTATATCAAATGTAGCTTCATTTTTTATCAACGATTCAGATTGTTAACCAAAACAATATTAAACCAAAACAATATTAAAATACAGAGCATTACCTCAGCTGTCTTATTTCCAGCTGACCAAGAGACACAAACATGAGGCCGGCGGAGTCTGGGACAGGAAACACGTTTATCACAGGCTGTAAACACAAAACATATTCTATGTCTGAATCAAAAAATATTTAGGATTCTCTTAGTACCTTGTATTTCTTCAGCTCATTAAATTACAACAAAATATTTCAATCAGCTAAAACATTTCCCTACAATTACCAGAGACTTCCCACCACCCCAATAAGATCACAATATAGCAACTGAAGCAGTTAACAGTTAATATTGTTGATTTAATTAGCCTATGTAAGTAAAGCCAGATCCCGTCAGAAGCCATTTCTGTCACAGGAGCCACTGGGTGTCATGTTTCCACTCATTTCCTTTTTGGATTTTTCTGTTTTATTCTGGTATTAGCAGTAGTTTTGCTGGCCCCTCTGTGCCTTTTTATTCTGTTTGTCCGGGTCACCAGGTCCACCTTTATGTTTTTACTTTTGGGTTTTGCTCAGACACGGAAAGTGATGGTTCTTAGTCTTCTTTCTTTCTTCACAAAAAATAAAAAGCAGCTGAACAAACGGAAGTTTTAAGAAAAAAAACACTGAGGAGAATAAGCATTAAAATGAAAAGAATGTTTTAATCTGAGTCTTTCTTAAATATGTTGTGACCTCTTTGGTCGCTACGGATGTAAGCATCGAACGAGTGTCGATCACCCAAAATTAAAGAAATTGGGCTGATCAATCTATTCGCCCCTCAAAGTCAAGTCCCTATGGGAAACACTGCAAAGAAACATGTGTTTCTAGTGTAATCATTGTTTCCCAATTAACCAGTTACGTAATAACAGATCAAACAGCTTGATAAATTTGACTCGTAGCCAATCAGACTCCCATCAGAGACCATTGTCCCCACCTTACTGTATCCAATCGTAATAATGGAAAGTTGAGTGAAAGGAAAAGGTACTAGAGGTATAACCAAAACATTAAGAGCCACCAAACAAACATCTCTGGTACATGGACTGTGACTGAATTGAAGACGATGTTTGTTGTGAAATAAGAAGCCTGAAAACAACAAACAGAAGAAGTCACCTCACTGAAGGTCCAGGTGTGTTTGAGGCTCCAGTTACATTCTGAAGTCTGGCTCCACAGGCACACTGCCCACTTTCCTGCTGCTGCAACACACACACCAGCCGACGGGTCCGACACACAGCACACATCCACCAGAGAGCCCCCTGCTGGCGCCTGGCATGCATAAACACAAAACACAGCTCCAGAGGATGCCCACAATTTTTTTTTACTCAGGCCGTAAAAAGCAAAGACAAATTTTACCTCCAGTGTGTGTGTGCACCTCAGTAAGAACTTCTGCGCAGGTCCGTCCGTCGTTATTCCCACTTCCACAGCCGAGCCTTGCAGTTGGACCCTGGATGGAGTCGGGCAGTCGTCAGGTTCTTCTCTGTCACCCTGATCTCTTGGAGCTGGAGGCTCTGATAAATCCTGAAGATGACTGCAGAGAGAGGGAGGAGGAAGGCTGGAAGGGAGGGAGGTGATGGATGAAACAGGGCAAAGATCCAGAGGAGACAGATCCTGCGTGGACGGGCTGGGAGACGGAGGCAGGCAGAGAGGAGGAGCAGAGGGAGAGGAGTCAGAAGGCAGGCGAGAAGCATTAGGGGTGATTCCCAGGGAGGGCAGGACCGGACTGGAAGCTAGAGTGAGTGACGGATGGTAGACGGATGGCAGGCCTGCACAGGGGCATCCCACTGCATCCAGAGGAGACTTAAACAAGAACTGAGAGGCATTACTTTTAATCGCTCCGTCCTCAGAAGAGTCTGTTTTAGTAGGTTCTGCAAAATCTTCTGCAGGATACTGTGGGTTTGGGTTAATTACAGGTGGGTTTGCTGGAGCAGCATTAGTGCAGCTGGTCGGAGCCTCCTCTGCTGCTTTACTTTCAGAGAAATCAAAGAAAAGCAACTGAGTGATGCGTCCGTCTAGGAGTCCGAGCTCTTCTAAAGAGGGTTGCTTTTCATTTTCAGACTGCTCAACTTCTGGCTCAACTGAAAGTTGAACATCATTTTCTTTGCGCTGTGTTCGGTCCACCAGAGCCTGTGGTTCATCTGTGTTTATAGATGTACATGTACTGCTGAGGGCTGCCCCATTTTCAGCTCCAGCTTCAAGCTCTTCAATAAACTCTTGCACCAGTGAAACAGCTTCTGTTGAGGTGTTGAGAGTGTCTGCAGTGAGCTCTGCATTCGTTTCTGGAATACTTGTGTTACAAAGTTCTTCGTTTAACAGCGTGCCTGTCAAATTATCGGTAACCGTGCATTGTGTCTGCTGTGGAGATATTCGCTCGCTCTTGTTTGGACGGGGAGAATTTCTGATGGTATATGTGGAACTGAGCGGGAGGGAACAGGGAATCAGAAGATCGACGGCGCTGTGCTGGCAGCTGGAGCGTCTGCGTGTGTTGTGTGACGGGGTTGATTCCACGACAACCTGACGGAGCTTGTGGAGCTTCAAGGAGGCAAACTGATCATCAGGGAGGTGAAAATCTTGCTGGATGTCCAGGTTCTTCAGGCGGCTGATCAAAGATGGAAGAGAAAGCTGAGCTGTCTGAGATGATGAAGAAGAGAAGGAGGAAGGCAGGAGAAGAGCCTGACAGTCTGATGAGCCTGCAGGACACAAGTTAAAGAAAATTAATTGGCAATGCAGAAAAGAAAGGGAGAACAACATTTGTGCTGATATGGAGTTTCCAAAGGATACCACTAGTGTTCCACTTAGAAAGATAAATCAATATTAGAGGATTAATATCTTACTTACGGTATTTAAGCAAAAATCTTAAAAATAACACAGCCAAATAATTTTACTTCAGCAAAATACAATCAGTCTGCAGAACCAGAATGTGTGTGTACCACAGGTCAAAATGTGTGTGTACCCCAGGTCTACCTGTGTTCATTTGTTGGGGGATGCTGGTGCTGCTCTTCAGAAAGATAGGATAGATTTTCTCCTGGTGTTCAGCAGTAAAACCAGTTGAAGAAGAAGGTTGGGCTGGACAGCTGTGGGTGGGAGTCTGCTGGAATAACACTGGCTCGGTGTTTGTCTCATCGGCTTGATGGATCAACTGGGCAGACTGTGCAGGGTTGAGGGGGGGCTGGAGACCTCCTGAGGTCAGGCTACATCCTTGTTTAAGAAGCTGTTGTCTCGGAGGCCTTCCCCTGCTTCTGCCTCTCCTCGTCCCTTTGGGTGGACGGATGCTGGGGCCCCAAAGTGAAACAGGAGCTTCCGAAATGGCAGAGATAGAAAAGTCACTGGAACTCTGGGAATAATCTTTGGAAGTGTTAATGTTGGATGGCTTCAGAGAGTCCACAAATGTGGACGAAGTTGTGGAAGAGGGTGAATCCGTCTGAGTGTGCCGGTCTGACTGCTGTAGGCCCTGGTTTGTTCTCCTGCTGCAGCCTCGCCTCCTGCGTTGTCTCCCAGCACTCAGCTGGGACATTATGACAGCCTGCACATCTGGCTGGGTCTGGGATAGAGTCATGTGCCTTGTGGTTCTAATGTAGTACTCTACAGGGAAAGGTAGTCCTTCCACTAATGTGCAAGAGTCTAGGAGACTTACAGCGTTCTCATCTGCTGTGATCCGATTATTTTCCCCTTTTATTTCTACAGAATCCTCATGTTTTTCAATTGCTGTCATCTGGGCTCCCTCATGGCTGCCCTCTTCACATGCCACTTGTTTTCTCACTTGGCTTTGACTGACACTATCTTCTCCCATCTTATTATTTATTAAACTGGTTTCTCTAGGATTTTGTTCTTTACTCTCTGTTGTTAAAGCAAGTCTACCGCATTTTCCATCAACTTCTGGACCAATTTTTTCCCCCGTTTCTTCCTGGGATCTTTGATTCCCGTTTCCTGTTTTGTCCCTGGTTTTGGTGTGTTCTTGCGTGCTCCAATGTGTGAGTAGCAGAGAGGGGGACTCAGATTCTGGATCAGAAAACAGCTCCTCACTTTCAATGAAGACATCTTCGTCTTTGATCGTCTGTTCCTCATCTTCAGGTCTTGTGTTTCCCGTCAGCTCCTGCCGTCGCTGGCTGTTGTCTGAGCCTTCGGGAGCATTGGCACTCCTCTTTTCCCAGCGTAAGCGGCTGCGTCTCGACCGCAGGCGAAAGGCCGGGCTGGGTCTGTGGCTGCCAGCGATGTCACTTCTTAGATCTGGGGGTTTGGAGGAAGACCAATCTCCGGAAAGCGAGAATTGTATTACTTGTTGTCTCCTGATTGTACTGGATTCTACTGCACCTGATAAACATCAGATTAGTACTCATCAGTTCATTTCTGTACAGGTTTAGCTGTAATACCAATGAAATTACAGGAGTGTAAAATGAGAGATTTCAGGTTGCATTGAGTCAGACTTACCTTGACACTCTAGTGAACCTGGAGTTGCATTGTTTGTGTTAAATGTGAATGAGGAGGGAGGACTGGAAGCGTTAGATGTAATCTCTGGATCGTTCTGGTCTTGGTCTTTCTGCAGAGAAATCCTGTTTTTCACATGCCTCTTCAACGCCTCCACACACTCGGCACGCTGCATGAGAACCAACATGAGTTTAAGACAAAACTTTTCCTCCATTTCCCTTGATAAAGCAGCAATGTGGTTCATAGCTGACATTTTTGCCCCATCGCACTTTTATCAGAGTGCTTAGCATCTGTCTAACAACATTGTTGTTTTTCACTGCCATCTACTTGGAACTGGAGTTTGTGTTTATTGAAATGCTAGACATGTTCTCAAACTACCTCTTATTCAAACAACTTCAATTAGTTCTTCGTTTTGTGCGTAAAGTCATAATCTGTTTCATACAGGCCTGGTTTTATAGTTTTGTTTTGTTTTTTAACCACAAAAATGATGTATTATTTTTGCTAATAAAACGTATTAGCAAAATTTATTCTGATTCACCATTTTATAACTTTTCTTGTCTAATAAAATCATCCATCTAGATAAAAAAAACCTAAAATAGCGGCTCACAGAACATCACCAATTTTAAGTGTCATGATTATATTCAGCTCCTTTACTCCAACATCCTTACATAATGTGCAGTGCAACTAACTGCCTCATAACTGCTTATTTTTAAGCAATGAATGAGTCACAGTGGTGAAACCTGAAACTGCTGCTGTACAAGTTACCCAACAAGTTGTTGCTAAGTAACCAAAGAGTGGTAGCATCATTGTTTGTTGATGATGCCACCAACCTTGCTGAGCTCGCAGGGCGAGGTTGAGCAGCTAAAACCTTTCCTCTGTTTACATCCCCCAGAATGCTGTGCAGCTCAGCATTGGTAGTTCAGTGAACATTTTATATGTTGAATATTCTAGCAAATGAATCATCTGGTCTGTTGATAGCACTGTTGCCTTGCAGCAAGAAGGTACTAGAGGTAATCTCACAGTCCAAAGAAATGACTGTCTAAATTCTGTGTGTGTGTTTGTCTCTGTGTTGCCCTGCAATGGATTGGCAACTTGTCCAGGGTAACCCTGCATCTCGCCTGTTTACTGCTGGAGATAGACCCCAGGCCCCCTTGCGACCCTGCAAGGATAAGCATGTGAGATAATGGATGGATGTATTAACTATTGATATTGACCACAGGTGGAAATGCATAGTGGCCCAGTTGGTAGCACTGTTGCCTTGCAGCAAGAAGGTCCTGGGTTTGATTCCCGGGATCTTTCTGCACGGAGTTTGCATGTTCTCCTTGTGCATGCGTGGGTTCTCTCCGGGTACTCCGGCTTCCTCCCACAGTCCAAAAACATGGCAATGCACATCATCATGAACACACCATCTCCATGGTGAAACATGGCTGCAGCATCGGTGTATCATACTAGATCTTAATCAGATAGATTGGACTTGGTGGTTGTATGAAACAAAATGTGATTTCTTTAAAATACTTTTGTAAGACACCACATTACTGGAAAGAGTGACGTCACTTTCATATTTACTTCTGATTTCTGTTACATTTTTTAAGTGAAGTAAAAGAATACGTGTCTCACCTTTAGTCTCTGGGCTGTCTTCAGATACTCCCTTTGTAAATGTGCCAGTTTTCTACGAAGCTGAGCAGGAATAAAACACATGAGTAATGTAGCTGAACATTATTTAACCCGAGTGTGAAGAGAATGTTAAGTTACCTTTTCCTTGTCATCACACTGCAGTGTGTTCCTCAGCTGTTCCTCACTGTGCAGAATGTTACCGATATTGGCCTCCATCCTCCTCAGCCAACACAACCTGACAAACACCTCACATATCACCAGCTAACGCTGATATGTCTCGGTTTTACACGGCTATAAACATATTCTAATTATACTTATCTACGCCGTTAGGCTAAATAATAAGAAGCTAACGGCAAAGTGTTACTTTCG
The DNA here is from genome assembly GCA_903066825.1 of Alfaro cultratus. Classification (NCBI taxonomy): domain Eukaryota; kingdom Metazoa; phylum Chordata; class Actinopteri; order Cyprinodontiformes; family Poeciliidae; genus Alfaro; species Alfaro cultratus. Next base: position 17,854 of record CAEFZX010008853.1, read on the forward strand.
TAACGAACATTAACTTTAACAACCAACAGCAACAATTAAATATGCCTACAGACAAAGGCATATAAAAGTAAACTTGCCTATTATGCAAAGTCAAAGTTAAGAGTTCAGTTTGAACTCTTCCATCGGTTTGTTTGTGAAGGTTTACTTCACTGTTCGATTAGCCAGGTATCGACTTACTTCGAATTTCCCGCTACTCAGACAGGCATCAGGAATAGAGTCAAGATGACTCGATCGGCGTCATTTGCGTAAGACGTAAGACCGGCGCCAATAAGCGCACCACACCTTACGCCCCTGTGTATGTGCTTAATTAAATCACAATACAAATACAAACAGTACTGATAAAAAGGGATTTAGGCTTATAAGTTAATTTCCTCTAGTGAGATGAGATTTTTTTTTTTAAGTAGTTGTGTTTCGCAAGTAAAATGCCACAACAAACACATAATACAAAAAATATTAACTACAATGAAAAAGAAATTAACAATCTGATATTTTCTTGGTGGTGCTATGACTTTTCCAGTGGGAGCTACAGCTCCCTCTAGCGTTCCACTATGAAACTTTTTGCTCCCAATGCCTCAAAGTATCCCAGCAGAACGTTCTCACAGCTTGAGATCAAACCCTTGGAACAGAATCTGACTTGCACACCATTTTGTGCTGTAACTGTAACTGTGTCTGTCGTTCCGTCTCATGTTTATATCTGTCCATTGCCATAGTCCTTTAGTTTTTATTAATTAATTTGACATTTTCATTTTGGAGGGTCGAACACAACATGCAACTTCAAATATTTTTAAAATCAAGAAACAGGTGCACAAGTTTCAGTTTATTAGGAGGATTCTTTGTATCACACAGGGTCAAAATTATACATATACATGCATTCACATATATGTGTAAAAATGTGAAAAACAAATACACAAAGTTTGAAACACCTTTAGTAATATTAGCTACTAATATAGCTTTCTAAAAGATGTTTAATTCTAACTATTTTGTTAAAATGTCAATTGTTGTCTTGCTTTACATTGTATATTGTTTCAGCAAATATAAACTGCTACAGTCATGGTGACTAAGACTGGGCTATTTACTAAAATCAAAAAAGTTTGTATTATTTCTCATGAATCTACACTTAGCATCTCATCTTGACAGAAAAAAACAGAAATGTAGAATGTTTTGCAAATTTATATATAAAAAAAGACTGAAATTTCACATGGTCATAAGTATTCAGAATCTTCGCTGTGACACTCATGCTGTCCATTTCCCCTGATCCTCCTTGAGAGGGTTCTACCCCTTCACTGGAGTCCAGCTGTGTTTAATTAAACTGACTGGCCTTTATTAGGACAGGCACCCACCTGTCTATATAAGACCTTCCAGCTCAAAAAGAGTTATGACATAGTTGATGTGCCCTCATTTAAAAATACTAACATCACAACAATGCTGGCCAAAGTCTAAATGTTTGCAAAACGTTTTGCAGAAAACAGATTAAAAACTTTTAAAAGTCGGAGGCTCACGTCTTCTTCCTATTCTACACTCCCATATGTTCCCATGTTTAACCTTGTAAAACTATGAATCTTTCTTGTTCACTATCTGAGCAGTGGTTGTTTCCCTTTTTGTTCATAATCCCTGCTGAAATATCTGTTTTTCATGTCATAAAACTTGTCATATTTAACTTATTTCTTAAAATCTATAATGCTATAGTGTTTATAATTGTATTTTATCAAATGTTGCAGCATTTGCCACAATAACATGAAATGTCTTCATTAGTCACATCATTCTGGCTGCTTCATTTGTTTCTTTTTTTGTTTTTGTTTAAAGACATTTTTTCAAGCCGTATTAATTTGGCACTGAAGATAAGGACTAATTTTGTCAGATTTAACCCCAATCCTGTCTCTAAGCACACATAAAATGTTGTACACAGGATAATATTGTGAAACCATCTACTACAGTAAGCATGATCTTGGACTGTGAAGTATTTTAAATTGGTTGTGTTTATGAGAAAGTCCTTAGCAAATCACATTGGTTTTTAGTTTGGTGAAATTGTCCTTCTCCTCAGACATCCACAGGTTAGATACTTCATGGCAGTCATACTGACATGCATCAGAGGCCCCATGTTAAACAGCATGTGGTAGAAAGCATGAACAGACAGCCCTCCAGTTTCATCGGCGTACTTCAGTGCCACTATTGGCGTGTACAGCGGATTGGTCAGATTACGGAAACGAGGTCGACTTGCTTCGATCACTTTCTTGGTGCACTGTAAAAAAGAAAATATATTCACATACGTTTAAATGTTCAAACAGAGTGGTGCTGATAAAGAGTAAAACGTAAAGATACAATAATTTTACTTTAGCAATGTCATCAGGTGTTTGTCCAAGTGCCTCGAAAATGTCCACAGAAGAAGGAAGATAGACGTTCTTGAAGTAATGCACAGTGTCAGGATCCGCTCCAGGATACTCCTTCTGTTTCACATCCTGAATCATCTTTGCTTCAAACTCTGTGTGCACCGGTCCTGGCTCGATCAGCGACAGGCTGTGATAAATCAGGTATATTAAGAGAAGGAGAAGATTTCAACCATTAATACAGTATATTCACTTAATAACTAAAATCCTCAACATTGTACGTTATTAAATACTGATAAGTTCTTAAACTTTTGAGCAATGTTTTCCATCTTGAATGTTACATGCAAGTGTAAAACAGCAGCAAACATATAATCTGTCCATCCTTCTTTCTAACAGGGTGTCCATCTGTCCACCAGTGTGTCTGCTGTGGGAGTAACAGGTCCAGGAGAGAAACCCAGAAATTCCTCTCCCAGCACTTCACTCCTTCTAGGGAATCTATGGTTTATCCAAGTCAAGAAGAGAAGATAGTCCTTTCATCGAGCTCTTGACCTACTTTGTTCAAAGAGGAGAAACAGTGGATCTGTGCTTCCACTGATTATCCAATTCTCCTGAACATGTAGACAAGGGTCAGAATGCAAAGAGATCACCAACACAATCTCTGTTTCACAGGACCTCAGATTCTCTCATCTACATCGGATACATCCCGGATCCTTCCAGCTGATACGTCCAAACTCTCCAACAGCGGAACCAGATATTTCCTTTCAAGTCATCCATTCCCCAAGATGTTGTTCTGGTTTGGACCCCATTGAAAGAAGCTAATCAGCAGACATCGCAAAGAAACAGAAATTAAACTATTTTACATCTACATCTTTCAATAAAGATGTAGATGTAAAATGTGTATTTATACTAAGTTGCTTTAAAACTGTGATGTGTAGAAACAACATGTGAGATGCTGAAGTGTATAGTTCACTGGCCATCAAACAACAAATACACATAAGAGAGGATTCTTGCAAGAGACCCAAAAGGCATAGAGAATTTGAATCATAGCTTATTAAATAGTAAATCCCTTCAATGATACTTACGTGACGTTAAACTTCAAAAGCTGCACAGCCAAACTCTCACAAAAACCCTCCATGGCAAACTTGGAAGCAGCGTAAACGTCATTAAACACAATACCTGAAGAAAAACAGATATGATTTGAGTCTGTGGAGAGACTTAGTGGATAATATTAGCCTCTTAATCTGTTGATGTTTCTCTTTGTCCGTTGCCCAAACCCCATTTAAAGTAAAGCTGGTATTTGTTTTCTGTAGGGTTTAGCATATCTACTTACCTTGTAGTCCCATCACGCTGCTAACTACAATGATGTGTCCTCCTCTTCTTTGCTTCATGTCCGGCATCACTTCCTTGATCATCCTGATGACTCCAAAGAAATTAGTCTCAAATACTTTCTTCATCTCTTCAATAGGAATGCTTTCTACTGGACCCACCAGGCCAATACCAGCATTGTTGACTGTTGAGGATGACAAAGAGAGTCCAGCTGTATGTTTAGCACATATTTTAGACATTTTAATGCTAAAAATGTCATATTTGACTTACTAAGGACGTCTACGTGTCGATCCTTGATGCCGTTTATGCATTGTTTGACAGATTCATCACTGCAGACGTCCAGCACAGCAAGAGAAAGAGTTTTCCCATATGCATCTCCAGCAGCCTCTACCAGCTTGTCCTTTCGTTTCAGGTCACGCATTGTGGCTATTACTAAAAATGGGGAAAAATATGTTCTTATAGGTCTATAGTTTTCAAGATCAAGTTGCTATGAAATAAAATAAGAAAAAAGTCTTTTTTTTTTAGAAGCTTCCATCGGGGTAATGTTTCTATGTAGGAGCCTTGATTCATCCATCCTTTTTGTCTGCAGACAAGTTTCCATTTGTGTTTGGGACAGGCTTTAACAGCACAACACCTTCAGGGTACAGCTTTAAATAAATGATGATTCGGCAGCTTGCCCAGGTTCAGTAACTGAGGTTACACATCAAGTGTCAAACTAAGTTCATCCATAAATTGGTGGGTTTATTGAACATAGAGCTGCACATAAAAAACCCCACTTTACTCTGGTCCAGCATGAACATATTTATAGATACATATTAAAGGTTCTTTACACGTTTTTTGTGTAAAAATCCCTCATAATATTCCTCAATAAAATAATAAACCTTCAAATATTTATCAATAATGTATCCAAGTTTCTGAACTGACTGATCAGATTTTTGGGAAATTAATTTGATTTAAAGAAAGAATCATATTTCAAGAGCTAAGATGGGGTGGCAAAAAAAAAAAAAAAATCTATTGAACACTGCAAAAACTTCTACAATAAATGCATCCAGTCTAGCAGCACACAGAGCAGGAAGCTCACATTAATTTTCATGATAACCTGCAGCTGTCCTGGTTCTTAAGTATAAAACAATCTGAGATGTAAACAATGTACTACAGTCATATTTAACAAATGAGAATATGTGTTGCAATGAGGCTTGTTTGTCAGATTAAAAATGCCTCTTGTAAAGAACAACTTTTAAGCAGGTAATATATTGTATTATATGAATATAATACAATGTATTAACAAAAAATATTTTTATTAAGCCTGGATTTCTGCATTACAAATGATTTTTTTAGTCTGGAGTAATATTTCTAATCTTAAATAGTTTTTAATGTCTGAAAGTCAAAAATCATCATGATTAACAGATTTGAAAACAATCAGTCTCTGTGAAATGAATCTACAAAGCATGTTCTCCAGAACATGCTTTTTATTGTTACTGTTCATTTATTTCAAAAGGGACAGTACACATCACATAATATGCCAGAGTTAGCCATTTTTATTTACAACATACTTGACTTGTTATATGATAAACTTATTTTCCATTTCTGGAAACAGGTTAGACAAAAATCCAAAATGTTTCTGGCACAACGTCACTGACTCCCATGGTGCATGGAGAGAGAAAAAAAATCTGCAGAGGTGAAGATTTCAGCAACACTTGATTCATAGACCAGTGCATTTTGGTTTATGGCCTTCATCAGGGTCATTCAGCCAAAACCTATTGGTCTTAGCACTTTGATTGTTGCTGTAGTCTTCACCACAACAGCTTACACACACATCTCTCACCTCTCCCTTACCCATTTCTAACCCCAAAACACACACCTCACCAGCAACCTCCGATCATTTCAGATCATGTGCATGGTTGTGCAAATACAGTTATAGAACATCACTGCTGCTAAACATAGCAAGTATAGTATAAAAATAAAACTTAAGCTCCTGTGTGCCTAAGCAGCTCTGTTAAGGCAGCCACATTACACAGAGGTATTAGTTGTTATGTAGTGGTGGTACAGACGTATTCAGCCTGTGATCCAGAATCAAACTCTACAAGCCAAGGAATAATTAGTCAAAGCAGGGCTTTGCTGTCTCTTTTCAACTATTGCCTGAGGTGAGAGTCTAAAGACTATTCTAGAACAAAGGCAATAAAGGCACAGAGAGGTGTAGTGAGCAGGGAGCTTTTCCCTATGCTGGTCACTTATTCAGATTTAGATAAACTATGAGCTTTATCAAAATATTCAACAGTTCAGGAAGTTGAGGAACATTTGTGATGGCCAAACCAATGGCCACACTCTTAAGTCGGTAACTCTTTTTTTTTTTGCACAACCTTTTTTATACAAGCACAAAACACTTTAGTTTCAATAAAACATTTATTTGAATACATTTGTTCTATTTGCTAGCATGCACATTTAGTTAATATATGTATTTAAATCAACTTAAAGTTCATTTTGTTTGCCTGACATTAACTTTTGTTTTCTTGCCGGTTACCTGCCATGGAGTAGCCAGACAAAAGATGGGGCCAGCACTCAGCAGGCTTAAATGCTGATTGGACAGCACCACTGGTTCCTGCTAGCAGTATATATATATACCCTGTATGTTATTTCTTTGCTAGGTCAGTTATGTTTGCTTGTGCAGCCAGTTTGTTTGCAATTTTTTTCCTGAGTTCAGTTTTGTTTCTTTGACCTCGTTTATGTTATCAGATCTTTTTTATATTATCTAATACTTTGGGTTAAAATAATAATAAGAAGAAACAAACTATTTTTCTAATATTTCCTGTGACTCCTCCTGTTTTCAACTCGGCCCATCACACATTTATAGAATTAGATTTTTCACTCATTTTAAGAAATAAAATTATTTCTAATTTTAAAGTAATTGAAATATTTAATAAATAGTTTGCAGTAAATATGAAATTTGATTCAAGTTTTCTATTTTAGCTTTAATGAAAATTTTATGACAATAGACAGAGAACATTACAGAACATTCAGGAGTGAAAAATGGCGGCGTAAAGAGGATCTATACAGAATACTTGAAGTGTTTTACTTTAAAAAGAACTTAAAAACTACTTAATAGCTTTGTGAAACAGTTTGATATGAATTTGAATCATGACTTATGATGTTGTTCTAAACTCTAATGTAACTATAGATGAACTAATAGTTCTGGTGGATTTGAACTGAGTACATATTTAAAATAAGTAGCTTTTTTTTCAGTCTGGGTCTGCAAGATTCTGTGTGGCTCATTTGACTGATTGGGACTCTTCACAGTGCAGGCAAACGTGAGGCACAGGGTCAAATTTAAAACCTCAACAGAATCCAAGCCTCCAGGAAGCAATTGTTTCTCAACAGCAGAGAACCCAGACCTTCTGTACGAAGCAAAATGTAGTACAAAGGGCTGGTTCTTACCAGGCTGGTTGACGTGAACTCTGTTGAAGTTTAAAACTTTACCTGTGACATGTGTAATGTGCCAGTTTGATGCTATGAAGCTTACCGGAAATTACCTGCACTGTAAACAACTAACTTCCACTGTGAAGAGAGAAGCTCAGAGCTGAATAAGGCAGCTGTTAATGTTAATTCAATATTTGGAAGTGTGGTCAACAAGGACTCGGTGGCTTTGTTCACCTCCTCTGCTGCCATCGCTAAAACTAATTCTAGCGCAATGTAATTCTGAAACTGTCCAGAAAATTGACGTCATTGCTCACAACTTCTCCTTCTGTTCGCTGACTGGCCCAGTCAAAGCTTGACCACAGACAATCAGAGTGAAGGGGACAAATCCCAGACTGTCTGTGGATTTTCATCTCATAGGAAGGCAGTTATATTGGAGTTAAGCTTTTTGTTCCCATAAGGAATAAGATTAATATCCAGTCATTTACTTTTAACATTGCTAGTAATTATTGCATGTGTTTCAATTTACACTTTAATTTTAGACATTAGATATTGCTGTGCATGAGATGCAATCCAGTGAAAACTGCTGTTAAATAAGTTAAATAAGTGTTGCACCGCTAAAAACATACTTGACATATTTTGACATCTTACAGAGAGAAACAATTCAGGTTATCACATTTATAATAACACAATACATGTGTCAGACTATTATATGAAGACATGGGTTGTAGTTTCATTGATGTCTACATTTGCTCAATTATGAGCTTGTATTAATCTCACTTGGACTCTGACTTTGTGGAATGGTGATATTTTCCGAATAGAGCTTTGCTGTTATTGTTCATGTACTGAAAATTCAGGTTTTGCTGTTTTTTTTTTTTTTTTTTTTTTTTTTTTTGCACTGATTTAACAGAAACAGAACGTTTATTAAACATAGCTGCTACTATATAACACCATGGTGGCCATCATGTGTGGTGGAGAAATAAGAGGACAGCAGAGTGAAGGTGCAATTAATTCTATTTCTGCAATGATTTGTTACTTTTCTTGAATACTTTGAAACTATAACATATTTAAATGCTACAGCAATAGAATTTAAGTTGCCAATGATCAAATCAATCCATATACTTACCGTGATAGCGCTTCTTCTCATCCTTGGCCAGCATCACAGCCATCCGTAGGCCAATCCCAGAGGAGCAGCCAGTGATCAGGACCACTTTCTGTTCAGGACTCACCATAATTCAGCTGCCAGTCCTTCTCTTTCTGCAGACCAGAAGACAGACACCTGTGCAGAGTCAGTGCTAATCTGAAGTGAGAAGAAGAGCTGCAGTAAGAGGATAAAACACACAGAGAGGGAGTCACATGGACAGGGTGAAAATCTACAACAATCCTAGGATTATCTAAGGGGATGTCCCTTCATAACAGACAGTGTGGCAAATGCGTTTACTGGTGAAATACGGGGATGGTGCTTAAAATAAGGGAAAAAAAGTTAGAAATGTGTGGATGGCAGCGCCTTAGATTTGCCGCCATCTAGTGGGCAGTATGCTCATTCCAGGAACAGGTCTTTCTAAAGTTATGTTACAGATTTTTTCGTGGAGAAATAAACCGTGGTAATTCTTCAAAGAATCAGCAGACCTTGTTCTGCTGCTACACACACAGCCAACCACCATGCTTTTTACTTTAGATTGAGATAACCTCCAAATAAAAAATGCATACAGAAATTATAAACTACATAAATGAAAAAAGCACACCCCTTCTCTCTCCCAAATGTACCCTTGCACACACACACACACGCACGCACGCACACACACACACACACACACACACACACACACACACACACACACACACACACACACACACACACACACACACACCCTTCTTGATTATGGCTGGCAGTCATGACTTCACAGCACTTATAGCAGGAGAAAAAGAGCTGGAAAAATGCCTGGAATCTATGTTTCCTTCAGTCACTGTCTGCAGTTCACACCTGAAACTAAACCACTCTGATCCAAGAACAGGAACTCCTAATAGTTATTATTCAGCACATTAACAGTATCTTTATTTTTGATCTTGTAATGACAAGCACCTGGCTAATAAGCCAGATGTTTCCAAATGTGAAACCACTTCTTTCTGCATAATGGCACAAAACACAATCCATATTACAATGAAAGCTACTTTTCACTTGTTACTAAAAACATTCAATTTACAGCATTTATTGCAAATTATTTAAAAAAAGTTATAGAACAAACCAAATCAAGATGATATACATATATATAAGTACATCTTAACCCTTGGGGATTTTTAACAGTACAAAATGGGACATCCTGCTTAAGTATGCATATATATATATGTATATATCTATATATATATATATATATATATATATATATATATATATGTGTATAT
>CAEFZX010008854.1:0-19285 GCA_903066825.1 Alfaro cultratus
TACAATGTCAATAGTCATGAAAATAAAGGAAACTCATTGAATGAGAAGGTGTGTCCAAACTTTTGGTCTGTACTGTAGGTCTGAGAACAAACACACAAACCGTACGGCTCCCATTGTGCACGCACATTTTTATAAGGACACGCTAATGAATATTCATGAATAGGTTTCTTACTGTTAGTTGACATATATAATTACATTTACCTATCAAGCTGCAGCATAGTGTACCATTTATGATGCTGCACTCGTGTTAAAATGAGGCAATCAATATTTAAAGTAAATGCCTGTTTATCAGAAGAGCTAAAGATGCAACTCATGGAGGATCAGGGTTGTATTTAACACTCCAGAGACAGAAAAATAGTGCAAAAGGTGCTTGTATTGTACTTGGAAAAAATATTTACAATATATACAGTATAAACTTTCATCAAATAAATGGAAGAACATTTTAGCTACAAACATTTCCAAATAAGTTGATGACTAAATTCATTCAAAAATGCTCATATGCTGATAAAGATCTCGCACAAGTAGTAATAGTCCAGTTCTGATTACCAATCCAATAATCAAAAGACTGAATCAGCATTTAGCAGGTTTAGATCAGTTTTTCAGCCCCCCTGCCTTACATGTTTTAGGCATTTCTCTTCTGCCACATACCTGGATTCAATCTGCAGAGGATTAACAGCCTCTGATGGCTGAAGAAGAGGTCATGCAGTCATTTGAATTAGCTGTTCTGGAAGAGACACATCTAAGCATATCAGTAAACACATTATAATAAAAAATTAAAAACAAATTCTTTAAAATTTAGGACAGCAGCAGCCAGCCCTAAACTTCCTTGTCCACCACAAGCTCCCCCAAACCAAACTATAGGCCCTGCCCTACGTTTAAAAATTTTAATCCCACAAAATCTTGCAAATTAGATACCAAACAATGCAGTTATTTTTCAATAAACACAGTCAGGATAAAAGTAATATTGCCAAATGTAATGCAAAAGTGCTCAGAGTCAAATTAAATTCAGAAGCCGGTTGCAAAACAGTCAACGGCAAAGGATGTGTGTGGTTTGAACAAACCACTAATGTGAAAAAGGAGGATGGACCGCTCCACTGCTTGTAGTGGTTTGTAGATGTTTTTGTGTCAACACATTATGCGCAAACAGTCAGCAATAATATTTAAAGACGAGTAAGAAAATGTTCAGAAAGGAATCACAACCCACTGTTCTCAACATGTAGTGCTTAATTTAAAACATGTTAAACCCACACTCAATAATAAAATGTTCTGACCCAGAGCTCAAGGAAGAAGAGGGGGATGGGGGGCCAAAGAGAACCGCCAGCAAAAATCAATCTTTTTGACCACAATTCAACGTTGAATTGTCATCGCTTGTTATCTGGGATGGATTCAACACGTTCGAATGACACACAACTTTTTATGAACTGTACGATGTGAGAGCTGTGGTGGAGCCAGTTGCACATTGTCCATAAACAAACAAAATAACATATCATCCTCCTACTCCTTCCAAGAAATAGGTCATGTGTGGTTATCAAGAGTTAGTGGACACAGTTTCAGTCATATCATACAGAGAGCAGAAGGACTTGCCCGGTAATCTTCAGTGTCTTCTCTGAGTGGGTGGGGCTTTAGTGATGTTATTAATGTACCACACCCATGTGTCTAGCAATAATGATGCACATCACTGATGATGCACAGAAAATCTGGTGCAGATCAAATCATGGATCAGGGAGATATAACTTTTGAAATAAATAAGCAATGGAGTCAAATTCCAATATAATCCGATTGTCCTCTTTAGACACTAAGGTCAATCATATTCAGTTTAGTTAAATCATTAGATCCATGATCTAATGATCTTATGATCATTAGATGCAAATGGAAAGGGATTGAAATTTGGCATTCTGCCACGAGAATGCCAAATTCTGGTGGCATCATCATGCTAATGATGCTGAATTCATTAGCATGATTCAGCATCATGCTAATGAATGTCTTCAGACATGGTTTTAAATCTGTATGAATCAAAGAGTAAAAGAAGACATCCAGAAGCATATAATGTGACTTTCTATTGGAAAGGGTTGGAGCTAAGATGATGTCACCAATTGACCATGTGAATGTGATGAGTCTGCTATGACACACCAAAAGTGTGATCCAGCTAGGACCTTGTATGTGGAAGTTATTCCACCTTGATATTTTATGGCAAATGGTCAGACTTTGAGGCTTTACCACGCCCATGCTTTGGTGCATCAAAAAGATTTTATAACTTTTGATCTTCAATTGCTTAGACCAAGGGTGCCCAAAGTCGGTCCTCGGGGACCGGCATCCTGCATGTTTTAGTTCTGTCCCTGGTGGTAGTAACAACTTCCTCAGCAAGTCAATGTTCTTCTCAGGCCTTCTAATGAGCCATAATTTGATCCAGGTGCGTTAAACTAGGGAGAGAACTAAAACATGCAGGATGCCAACCCTTTAAGACCGACTTTGGACACCACTGGCCTAGACTGAGCTGAGTGATTGTGAAGTCTGCATGTCAAAACCTGCAGGAGGAGTTCGCTCAGAAACAACATGTGTAAAAGAGACAAAATGGCTGCTTTGATCCAAAATGGCTGACTTCCTGTTGGGTTTGGACCATGGCTCCAACAGATATTTTGTACGTCCTGACAAAAAAAGCTAATGGTCCTGGGTTTGATTCCTGGCACAGTTTTTAATAAAAGTCTGCTCAGCCCTTCATTAATTATTATATTCCTTTTTTATGTTCAAACATATTATTTAGTACTATTAAAAAAAATAGGTAGAAACTTTCCCAATCTGCAGGACTTTGTGGATAGAATTATTTCTGTTTTTGAATCCATTGCAAAATAATTGCACCTGCTTTGTGAATTTCCTCTTAAGAGTCACTGCATTATTTCCACTTTAGGAAGTACTACAAGCGTTTGAGGCAGTCCTTCACCCAGTTTTGGGCTGTGATGCTAATTACTAGGAACACAATTAAGAGGCACCATTGGAGAAAGGTTAGTGACACAAAAGAAGCACTCTATCCAGCTAAATCAATGCCAAACTTTCCTGGCAACCTCATGTTTTCAAGTTTTATTATGCTATAAATTCTGTTTGCTTGTTATGCAACCCAGTTTTATTGCTCCTCACAGTTAAACACATAGCATGCCTCTGACAAAGATAAGAACCCTCTGAGACCAAAGTGTAATTCTTTTATTCATTCATTTTTTTATTTTTGTTTTGTTTTGTTTTATAATATTGGCTGATTTTTTTTTCTATTTGAATCATTTCCTTGAGTCTCTTTTTCCATTCAACCTTAGCTTTCACTTTTATTGTCTGATATTCTTTATCTTTTTCTATTTACTCTTGTAAACAGAAGAGTAGAGTGATGACAGTTGCATCACATATGTACAGTTATATGGTGTAAAATATATTGCCCTGGATTTTCACCATAATGTTCCCTTGTTGTCACAAACAAACTTGGACGTTGGAGTTAAAAAATTGTTTAACTCCATTATAAAAAAAATTCTTTGGTAAAGCTTATCAACATATTAGTCTTTTTTGCATAAAAATATAATATTGATTCATATTAATGTACATTTGTAAATAGATATCTTATAATCTTTCAGAAGTGTTCTTATTTTAACAGAGTGTCTGCTATCATCTCATTTGAGGCTTTCAGCTTTGCAGTTCAGCTTGGTGACTTGTTCATCTAGCTTCTTAATCAAATCATACTATAACTTCAAAAAGATATTCATTGCATTTGCTGTCGGAAACTTTTTATGGTGTAATTTATAAAACCTTAATAGAAAACTAAATGGATTTTTTTTGGAGTTCTATAGATGGCAAATATTCCACAAATGTAAGATTTGTAGTGGACAGCAGCACATTCAAATGAATTTAAGTTTCCAAATGATCTTTTGCTGAACTGCAGTTCCTCATAAAAAAGGCAACTCCACCCTCTTTTTGTTTATTCTACACTCGCAAAATGAAAGCTGGGTGGGGCAGCTTTAGTTACTTTTAACTGAAACATGCTTCGCTACTGTTTCAGTTAAAAACACAAGATTTAGTTTCTGTTTGATAATGAAGTCATTTATAAAAAATAATTTATCTGTTAAAGATCTTATATTGGGTAACACAGTGTTTAGTGTGTAGGTTTTAACTGTGCTTTTTAACAATAATTTGTTTGGACATTCTGTCTTTTATAAATACGTCTTGTCATTTTGCTCTGTCCAGTTAAGATTTGAATAGCCTGGGTGAAAATTTGACACAATTAGATATTTTTTTTTAGCATTATTTATTTCAGTAAAATATGATTAACATCAAGGGTTTTTCCATCAGGGTGTGTGAAACTCATATGTTTAATCTTTGGTAACAACTTCCTTTTAAAAACTAATCTATTTCTTTTAACTGCCATTCTTATCTTACATTAATCATGTTACCTGTGTGTGAATACACACCCTGACTACACACTCGGCTACACTCTCATCTTGGACTTTAACCTGCCTTGGTGAAATTCGAAGCAGCACTGCCTCTCTCCTTCTGTTCTTTAAAACCTGCCTATATGGCATCTGGCTTCACAGTTTCACCAGGTAGGGTGCTTTATTCTTTGTTTTGTCATTGATATGCGCATGAAATGTTTTCAGCATGTTTTTTATTTTATTTCAGCAATTTAACTCTATACACTCAAGGTTAATAAGGAAGAGACTTGTCTTCATCAGATTTCAAGACACTGGAAAGGATTTCCTTTCTCTCTGTGACTCTTTTTTCTCTTGTCATCAAGGTTTGATAAATCTAAATCTGTTTCAATGTGTTTTAAGTAGCTAAATGAGGTTAATATATTTAACCATATATCGCTTGGCTTCAGTTTTACCAGTCAGGTTTTGACGTTCCCCTTATCGTTTTATGAGACTTGAACTCTGAGCTAAGAGCCTTAGTCAGCTCTTGAAGCTCAGTAACGTGATCTTTGGCGACAGCATTCACTAATGTCATTTAAGGGTATTACATCTCAAAATGTACTTATAATAACAGTGCTTTGTTGATTTAGGAGTGTTATTTATAGTTTTTGTCTCTAGTAGAAATAAATGGTGTTGCTATATTTTTGGTTCAGTTTTATACAGACTTTAAACCTAATATGAATAATGTATACATAATTTAAAAATGATTAAGAACATGTGTTTCCAAGTTTTAGGACAAATAATGACAATTTTCTTGATTTGGATAATTTGTTTGAAGAAAACTGTATTTTCTGTTCCTACTGAGTCTTATGCCATGCAAGTCTTCATTTCTTCAGATTGCAGTGAGGCAGAAGCAGCTATTTTAACCCATTGTTCTCCACCACAGAATAGTGAGATGCTTTCTTGACATGTTTTAGGGGGTGAATGTTGCCCTTTGACAACTCATAATGTTGTCAAAGGGTAACATTATGAGTTACCCTTTGACAAGGGTAACTTGTCAAAGTTACCTTTGTAGCTTTGACAAGTTACAGAACTTGTCAAAGTTGTCAAAGTTTTGTAACTTGTTTTAATGGAGTTTGAAACATGGTAATGTTTTAAACTCCATTAAAAACATTACTATGTTTTTAATGGAGTTTACCAAGGTACAGCAAAATGAAAGATCAGTTTTGATATGGTAATTCTAGAATTAATCTTGAAAAAATATGGTGGATCTGGTGTGAAGCCAACAAAGCAGATTTAATTAATTACAATATGCAGTATCTTTTATTGCCTCTCCACGGGCTGCCACCTTATTGTGGTGGAGGGGTTTGAATGTCCCAGTGATCCTAGGAGCTTTCCTGCCAGGGGCTTCGTGCCCCTGGCAGAATCACCCGAGGCAGACAGATGAGCGATCAGACAAAGTGCAGCTCAAAGACCCCTTATGATGAATACAGCCACTGGAGTCAATGTCACTTGTAAATGTTCTGATAAAATGACAGCATTGGTGGACTTTTGGAACTGTGTGGTTTACTGAGTGAGGAGGGACCAAAGCATTATGGGTGTAACACAAGTATATAACAGGACCTGTACCTAAGAATAGGTATAATAGAAAGTACTCCTCTGACAGTGACTGGGGACAAAGATCACTAAAAGTACGCAAACAATACAATCCCACACATAAGGAGACCTACAGTGGGTTAGCAGCAAGTCTGAGATGAAGAACATTAAACAAGGATTAGGATTCAGGATTACAAATTGAGGATTCATGTTTGTTGATTTCAGGAATTACACAAGAAGAACAAAGTTAAAACAAAAAAGACATTGCTCATCTCGTCAGGGATGGTAAGAGGATAATAGGAGCAAATTATTTCTCTGCTTTACTTATTTCTTCAAGTTTTTATTTTTAACTTTGATAAAAAAACATTATATTTTGTTTAGGATGTAGGGATGTTAGAGATTCCTGCTGAGCTGTCCGCCAGACTCCGCAGTGCAGCAGGTAAGTTTTGGAAAAAGTTATTCGAAAACTGATTTTAAATAACATTGTGCACCATTTGTGTAGGGTTCATATAATATCACAGGAAATCACACCAAGCAAGGGATCTGGTTTAATCAGAAAATCTTAATTGAAGATTTGTACCATTACATACTGTATTTAGATTGTTTCTTGACTCTTTATAATTTTTTTTTCTCCTTTGCTCAGTTTGTTCTCTTATTCCTTTAAAGATTCACTGACGTTAGTAAAATCTGAACAAATTGTATGGCTGGAATTATTACTTTTACTACTTTGCTAAACATTTTAGTACACAGTAAAATACCGTCAGAGCCCTATAATTGTTTACTGTAATAATGGCCATTTCTGATATCAAACTCTGTTATCAAAAGAGTTTGAAGAGATTTTAAAAATCCTCACTTCATGTTTGGACAGAGAGAGAAAAGAAGTACTCCAGGCTAGAGTGGAGAGAGCCTTCGAATCCCTCAGCTCTTGACTTCAGAGGCTGCTAAAGAGTCAATGTGGCCAAAAAAGCATCTAATTTCTGTGACATGGTGGCATGGTATTTGTAAAATATGTATTTGCATAATGAGTAAGAAATTACTACATTAGTTAACTTCATTTCCCAGTGTTTTCCCTTTTAGTATTTTTTCCTCTGTTGTACATCTGTTTTCTAAATCCATCTACTTAGGATTTTCTCAGTAACATAGTGATCGGTTACAGCTAGAGGCTGTTTTGGCAAATGTAAATCTGCCCCTGCATGATAGGCTGGTTTGGGTCACATGGCATATATTAACACCATCTTTGGCTGGGCATCTGTGTGCAACAGTGTGGCCTCCCTTCACTGGTTTAAACCCTGTGTGGGCTGGAAAAACACAGTCGGTCCACTGAGAATTTTACCTGTACATCCAGATTTGTAACTCTGGGTCAGACCCAATGCGTTCTGCATATCTTCTATAAGTAGTTCTAACCATTTGAAGAGTTTCTTTTTATATAACAAATAGGCTTGTGATTCTGATGCTGTGCTTTTCCACTAGGGGGCCACCATGGATCACAGATTACAGAAGTTGCACCTCCACAGGTGAAGGCAAAACATAAGCTGAACCTTCCTCAGGACATTGACAGATACCCATTCTCTCGCTTTGCCAAGTCCATATTAAAGGTCTGTTCCCACTAATTACTCTGGTAACGTTTTTAATTCCTTCTCTTCTTCTTGCCTTTCTATGTAACATAAAAATCAACCTAGATTTTGCAATACTTCTCACAATCATATGGATCAGAAAAACCAATAGGTCAGAATTCTTCTACTGAGGACATAAGTTAGAGTATTGCACTGCTCTTCTTCCCAATTCTGCTTATAAATAAAAGAAAATCTCTCTTGCTTACAGATATTTTTACAAATATGGTCTGCGCTAGTACCCTGATTTTGCATTCAAGTTTAATGTCTCTTGCTGTTTGTACTGAAACTGCCTAAAATCTGTGATCTAGAAGTTATTATTACTGGTGCTGTTTTTTTTTTTTTTTTTTTTTTTTTTTTGCTCTTTACCATAACATGTATTCATCGAAGAAGGCAGTGATGTCATAGTCCAATTCTTACATTCTGTTGACTAAGATAGTTTTTACCCTTCACAATCAGGAAGTTTCATTTGCAAGTAGTAGATTCTACTGGTAGAAGAAGATGTGTGCAAAAGAAAATAAATTCAGATTTATACAATTTGCTTCTGTGTCAGATCAGAACTAAGCAAGTCTATAACAAGAAAGATTTTGTTAGTAATGATGGCACAGCTTTTTGGGAGAGTTGTACAGTACTTCATAGGAAAGACTGAATCTTAGTCTTTAATAAAAATCGATACTTTCTTAGATTTTAAGTAAAATATGTAAAAAAAAAAAAGTGATAAAATGTATTTCAAAGGAAGTGAAGGTGATATTGATCTTCATTTATTTCACTTAAAAAAAAAACCTGTTGTGAACAGTCTTCTGACTGTTCATACTGTTGATTCTGATGGTGGTCAAAAATATGTCATCAGGTTTTAAGGGGTGAAAGTTGAATATAAATACATAGAAAATACATGCAGATATGTTCCCAGGATGAAAAATTATACATTTAACATATTCAATTAGATTTTCTCACTGTATTTTGCCCTCAGGATACATGGAGCCAGCCTCAGGGATACCCACTCCAGAGACCTCTCATGCCTTTGGAACCTGAATATTCCAGACTAGCCTTGGAGATCAACAAACTGGTATGAGGATGTTTGGATGTTCTCTCTTGTTGTATACTGTCAACTGTCATCCCATCAATCCATCTTTGACATTTTGCATCCCTCTCCACAGATCTTGCGATTTTTAGCTGAATCAGACATTACCATCTGGCAGGAGCAGGTGTTAGGTAACTATATAGTGGAAAGAGGCCAAAAACAGCCGGCCTTGAGGGATGAGATCCTTGTTCAGTTAGTGTACTACACATTGGACAAAATGGAGGAACAGGACAGTTTGAGGGGATGGCTCCTGCTGGCCTGCTGCCTGAGTTCTTTCACACCCTCACCAACACTGGACAAAGCATTGCTCAAGTAGGTGCTACACTTCAGATTATCTGCTTTTTTGTTGTCTGTCATTTTGACAGATAGGTCAAATATTTCCTGTCATAATCCACTTTTAGATGTCATTTATTAAAATGACAATGCTTCTATTCCATTTAAAAACTGAACATTCATCCACATCCAGTGTCACTTTTTCTCCACACCAACAAACACCACAGGCTGTAGCCCCAATAGCTACGAATAAACGATGAATGAAACAGTCAAGACACTTCAGCCGAAGTTTTGAAATCAGGAAACAATCAGGGAACAATTCTTAAATTAAACCGATCAGAAGACAGCAAGACTCTGAATGAATGATGGGCAGTGGGATTGCATTCTTCAGAATGCTCTCCCTCTGCACCAGACACACTCCAAAAGTGTCTCACTATCAACACACTCACAGGAGAACGCACAAAACAAATATCAAAATCAAATGAGATTGCGGGAGTTATATAAATTTATAGATTTTTGATGTAAGGAAAAATTCAAAAATACAAAGACATTGATGTATTGCATTTTTGGAATCTCACATGAAATAAGTCATTTTTATTTTTTCTATTTTTGATTATCAATTAAAACCAACTGAACAAAAGATACATGGACTGTTTTGTCAGGCAGACTAACCAGAATTGTTTTTGTTTATTTCTTTGTTGCAAAAATAATAATGGAGTCAATTTATTTATATTTACTTTAATTAACATGCTATGGCTTTTTAATTAAAGCCATAGCATTAATTAAATGCATAGCATTTTAATTATAATAATTGTTTGCCACAACAAGGGAAGAGGCATCTGCAGCAAAAATCCCAGCATCTTCAAAACTTTGACAATAAAAAACAAATTACCCTGGATTGAAAAGGTCTAAGATGCAGGCAAAATTCAAAATAAGGAAAAGTTGGTAAAGAGATAGAGAGCATTCAATTCTAAGGAGACAACCTGTTTATATAGTCTATTTTAACATAAGCTAACATGTCTTTGCAATAGACACACCTGTATGTAAAACATTTCATATTTGTCTTGTTTGATCTCCCATATCTGGTGAAAATGCTGCTTAATCTGCTATAATCTGTATCAGATACTAGATTACTTGTTTATACTGCTTTCTTTAAATGTGTACCTATTTTCCTTGTAGGTATGTATCGGACCATGGTCCAGCAGAGTATCGTTCACTATGCCAACACAAGCTGCTGACCTCTCTGCAGCTCCCAGGCCCCACTGCCCGCATCTATCCACCCACACAGCTGGAGTGGACATCCAATCAGAGGAAAGGAACAATGCTTCTGGAAGTAAACACTTTCAATGGTAAGATTAAAAAAATCTAAGCAGGACCTAAACAGGAAGGATCGATTTAAAACAAAGTCTCCTCTGACATCAGATGAGATATTGACAACTGAAGTGGAGTCATGGACAACAGGAGAGCAGCTGGGCTCTTGGCTTCTTTATTACAGGTAGCCATGTTGTTCTTAAAACATATTTGTAAAAACTGCCTTATTTTGCATTGTTCTGTATTTTATTCTTTCTTGATTTTCCCTCTCTCTGTATGGTGTTGTAACTTAAGAGGGGTGACCGAGGCTGTGCAAGGTTGGTCAGTTTCTCTTGCTACAGATGAAGGGTGGTCGGACCTTGCAGGTTCAGACTTTGTCATGGATCTGCTGGCTGGAGCTGAAGCTGAAGCTGAAGTTCCTATAGCACCAGGGACGCCCTCTTCCATGCAGTCTGACTACTTATTTAGCACCCAAGGAGAGAGGTAAAAACAGTGTGAAACACTGTTATTTTCAGAGCTTTACTTTATTTCCTTTGTCCCTTATAGGACAAACAAGTTCATTTCATATCTAGCAGTACCTTTTGAAGATGACAACCTTTAAGCAGGTATAAAACACATTTATTTAGTTCACATTTCTGTATTAAAAAGTTTTTTTTTACTTTTCTGATTTAATATTATCTTAAATTGTTAATTAGCTGTAAGCAGAACATTATCATAATTAACTGAAATAAAGGTTTTGACATAATCATATTTGCTTCATTCAGTGAACTGAGTTACTAAGATAAATTAACACTTAAATAACATTCTAACCTATTGAATGGCTTTGTAAACTACAGTGAGGTTAACTTGGTCATAAAATATCAAGGAGAAAAAAATAAATCAAGGAAAACCAAATTACATTGAATTTTTATAGTAATGCAATCCCCCCATCCAGCAAAATCAGAGTTAGTATAAATAGCAATTTGCTTTGATCAACTGCAGGGTTTAGCGTACATTTTAACAGTGTTCTTTAACTGTTATCTTCTGGTTCTGTCTCTTTTCAGAATTCCGTTTGCTGATTTTGATGATTTCATCCCACCAGCACCGTCCACTCAAGCTCCCAGACTGCCGCCCTTTGACGGAAACCTTTGGGGAAGAGACTATCCACAAGATCGTAAGTGTTAATTGGCAACATATTTACACATTCTAATTTCATCACTTTCAGATTCATGTAATGGCATCTAATGACATTTTTTTGGTAAAGTACCTTAAGAGAATTGTTGCAAATCAGTGTTATATTAATAAACTGAATTGATTGGAATTGAATAGATACTTTGGGACAAAAATTAAAAGTTGTAATAAATGCCATTCCGTAAGTGTATACTTTACATTCTGTTCCTTAGTTTAAAAAATAAGTGTACATAGCTTCCCATTCTATTTCCCAAATCCATTTAGGAATTGTATTTGCAATCTGTTTCCATTCATCCATCTGTCCGTCCATCTGGAGTCGGGCTGTGAAGGCAGCAGCCTAAATGGAGAGATCCAGACATCACTCTCTATAGTCTAAACTTGTCCTTTTTAGATCAAAGAATACCAAAATTTATTTTTATTAAATGGCTGAAGAATTGTAGAAAAATAATGTTTATTTGGGTTTGCTTTACTTTCTTCCATATCAGAATTCAATGTACAGCTCTTTCAATTTAATAGAATACAAACCATACATCCTGGATCAAACATTATGAATATGATGCCAAAGGCTTTTCAAAATAGTCTGATTAATTTAGATGCTCACTTAGAAATCTAGAACATGTCTATCCGTCCATGTGCTTCCTATGAACGGATAGACAGACAGAAAGATGGATGCATAGAATTAAATTAAAATTGAACAATTGTTTGTTCACAAATCAAAATGGCATTGAATTAAATATATTTTTTTTTATTTGTTCTGTGACATAGAGGTAGATAGTAAACTGGTTTTAGTGACTGTACTTTAATTCTTATCTCTTTAAAGTCACACAAATATATATATATATTTTCAGTTCAATTCAGTGCATTTCACTTACATATCAACAAATTACAACAAATGTCATCTGAAGGTACTTTACAAAAAAAATTCTATGATCAATTTGGTCCAATCATTTGGACAGATCCAAAGTCATTTGCAAACATTCCAGTTAATACATGCCATTAAAACAGTGGTGTAAAGTTCAGTTTATTATTCAAATTGGTAAACGGTTTTCTAAAAGAAACCCAGATGGCTTTGCACCAGTCACCATCACTGAATGTACATTTCCAACATTGAACAATCAGTTGCATTTGCTCATATGTAGTCCTCCATACCAATATGCTTGTAGTGACAGTAAAAAGGAAAACAACCAGGAGGAACCTTGTTACTTACTGCACATACATCTGAATTAACCAGAACACATTAACAGTAGGTCTCAACAGGGTGGAGTTGTCCAAACATCTAAACAAATCGAATTAAGCTATATACTGCGAAAAATAAATCAAAGTAATGTTTCTGATTCTGTCTGGAGCTTTCTAATGTATATTCCTATCTGTCTGCAGGGCGGAGCAGACAGATGGAGACCTATGTTGATGACTTATTTGACTCTGTGCTAGACCAAGGACCTGCGGTTAGCGACGTCTTCACTCTTTCTTCCTAATTAGCTGAAGCCAAGCTTATTGTGGCACACGCAAGCTCACTCAGTCCTGCTACATGTCAACTCTTTGTATTATTTAGGTTTCCCTGCCACTCTGCTCCTCCTCATTTGTGAATTTTTCTTGGAGTTTACCACTTTAACATTACAACATTAAACTGAATGTGTTCATGTGTAGGAAATGGATAGAGTAGCCATGTTAAACCGCAGGATGAGAGGAAAAGGGGGGATTGGACCTATGCAGCCTGGGATGTTTGGAGGTGGTAAAGTATTTTTTGTAATAACACATTGCACAGACCATCTGCATCATAATAAATGTATGCAATTCATTAGATACTTTGAAATGTCCATTTTTCAATTTATAGTCAATATTTTAGGCATGTCTTAATGTATATGCTTACTCAAATGAGTGGGTTTGCATGAAAGATTATTTTACATCATAATTATTTTGTATTATTTAAGATTAAATTTTGAATTAAAACTAATAAAACTTTCTTGGCCAAAAATATAAGATTGATTTGTTGACAGAGCAGATTTTAAAGTATATGGTCAAGATAGGCAAACTAAAAAAAATTAAGATTAGAAAATCAGAGTGAGGACAAAGATTGAGGATTGATCAATTAACTAATAGAATTCATCGTTGGAAATGGAAATAACTAGTTGACTTTTCATTAAGAGAATTGTAGTTATTTTACATTGAGTTTGAGATAAATGTTGCTAAATGAGAAATGGATACTGTTTTTCAGGGATGCCTATGACAATGCCAACCTATCCCATGGGTAAGTGATCAGGATGATATTGCTCTCTGTTGTATATATTTTACCCATTATGTCGATACAGTATCATGGATAATTGTTAAGGATGTTTTACACTGTTGACTCAAAGTTTTTCTGAGGTATAGAGCCACAACACCCAGCTCCTTCACAGATATGCATAAAATTGGAACCATAAACTGATCTTTAATAGGACCAAACTGGCAGCAAACCCTTGATTCAATTTCACCCATCTTTCATAGACTGTTTTTTTTTGTTCTGCAGTCTCATAAATAAATTCCTGCTTGACATTTTTTGGTAAAACACAATTATCAATGGAACAATATTTCTTATCATAGTAAACAAGCACTTCTTAAAATGCTGATTGTCTTTCTGCATGTTTCCACTGGTACTTTGCTGATGAGTTCAAAGTTTTCGCCAAACATCAAAACATAGACACATCTATTCAGAAAGGAAAATGTTTACCATTAAACTTTCAAAATAAACAAGATATAAAATAGAATGCAAACTAGAATATTATTATGTTATTCCTCTCAGAAAGTAAAGTAACAACTAAGGAAGTAAAATGTTAACAATATTGACAAGGTTTAAGCAAGAAAAAAACGCAATATTTTTAGTTGAAATTGCAGAAGAAATATTAGAAGGATCTGCATATTGCTGATTGGACAGTTTAATATCCAAAATTTTTTAACTTTCATATTTGTATCTTTAAACAATTTCTTTTCCACGGTTTAATAAGCATTAAACTGTTATTTTTTTATAGCTAAAAAAAAAAAACTTTTAAATTTTGATTCAACCTCTGGAGTCTAAATGGTTTATTTTATGTACATTTATTCGTTTGGCTTTTTAAAAAGCACTTATTGTTATACAACATCTGCATATTACATATTGAAATTATCAGCACAGCTCCAGTTTTATTTTACAAAGGTTATTTTCTGAGTTAGTGCAAATAAATACAAATAATTAAAAGTTGAAATTGTAAATATGTTTTTATCTATATTGCAGATTTTTATTATAACATCATTACTTGTTTGGATCAGTTTGGTGCTTGAAATCAGGTCCTGTAATATGTATGGGAGCGTTGTTCTGTTCTCACACCAATGCCGGCCGTAGCTTGCACACACCAGGCAGAAGCAATATTAGGTTCAATATTTTAACTGACATGTAAATTTGTCAGCAAAGAAAAAGTGCATTGCATTTTCTGCCTATAAATGTGTGAGTAAAGAAACAGTAGCTGGATGTGAATGAATGAGGCTGTACTGTAAGCTTCAATTGCTGGTTAGTGTTCGATATATTACAAACTAGCTGAGATATGACCAGAAATGTTAAAAACACTAAAAATAAACAGGGGTCCACAGGGATTAGGAAAAGATAATGTGACAGTTATTCCAATTTTGAATAATATAATATCACATAAGATCACATAAGGATAACCGAAACTTACTTTGAAGTTCAATCCACTTTCATAACTTTGGCACATGCACACTTGTAGGTATGAAAGCCCATTCCAGCACTCTGATGAAAAAAACAACAACTTATATCTCATTATGAGATGAGATAATAATGAGCTATGTAATTATTGTGAGATAACTTTAATTGGCTCCTTGACTTTCTGAGGATGAAGCAAGTTAGGCTTGATAGAAAGAAATGGATGTTTCTAACACCATTGAACATTACATCAGAAATAGTTTTTAAAAATTTGGATTCTTCCAAATTTTGTGAGATTTGGAAGAATCTCACAATGTCAAAAAGACTGCAAAAGAATCAGCTTTGGCAGCGAAAAATAAGAATATTATTTTAAATCATTGCCAAAGTATAGTACAACTTCAAGTCAAAGAAGTTAACTCTATGTTAACTTGCTCTTCAACCTTGCACTGCACCATTACAATATGGTATTATTTAGGATGGCTAAGTCATATTTCTAAGATTGCTATACAATTATTATGAAATAGTTTAGTCAAAAACGAGATACAAGGTTTTTATTTTTTCATCAGAGTGGCAGAAATGAGTTTCCATATATTCAGATTATGTCCTGTGATGATCTGAATTTTCTAGTGGCAGAGAAATTTTTGTTACTGGTGAGGAAGAGACGTGTCTATTCTGAGCTCAAGACCTGAGGCAGACCTTCTTGATTCTGTGTTAGGAGGCTTCACCAAAACATTCCCCATATCAAATCCACTATCAATGCTATCCCCAAGCATATCAAATGCAGAGAAAATGACAAAATTTCAGCTACTCAACTATAAAAGCTTTGAAGAAATTATAAATCAACTAAGCTCCTCTTCCTCCTGTCATGATATCATACCCACAACTTTGCTTGAGAAAGTCCTGCCTGTCATTGCATCTGATTTGATTTTAATAGTAAGCTCATCCCTCTCATCAGGTGTTTTCCCCAGACTTTAAAACCAGCAGTTATCAAACCACTATTTAAAAAAGAACAATCTGGACAAATACAGGAATTACAGGACAATCTCCAACCATCTATTCATAGCAACATTATTGAAAAAGCAGTTTAATCAGTAAAATTTTTTTCTAAAGATGACCAAAAACTCTGATGTCTTATTACAGTTTGGTTTCTATGGTTACCATAATAGTGAGCCTACGCAAGTTAAAATGTTCAATGACATCCATATAAACACAGACTGTGGAACAGCCACAGTGCTGTTCCACAGTGTTGGACCAGCAGTGTTGGACCTCAGTGTGGCTTTTGACACTGTTGATCATGACATATTACTAAAACGGTTGGAGGGTTGGGTAGGACTCTCCGGTCCAGAACTCAACTGGTTCAAATCTTACATAAAGAACAGGGATTTCTTTGTTTCAATAGGTAACTTCTCATTGAAGCAGACAGAAGTCACATGTAGAATACCCCAAGATTCAATCCTAGGGCTCCTCTTATCTACTGTATAAACATTAGCTGAGGTTATAACAGGAAATAAGATTAGATATCAGAATTACACAGATGTTGCACAGCTCTACATTATAATGCCACCAGGTGATTCTGACTCTAAGCACTGAACAGATGCTTAGAACAGATAAATGTGTGGATGTGCCAAACTTTCTCCAGCTGAATAGAAAAGATAATAACTGAAGTTATTATCTTTGGACCTAAAAAGGAACGATCTAGAGTCAACACACAGCTTCAGTTATTACAGCTGAAAACTACAGATCAGGCCCAAAATGTGGTTATAGTGATGGACTCTGACCTGAACATTCAGAGGAACATGAAGACAGTTACAAAACCAGCTTTCTATCACCTGAAGAACATGTGCAGGATTAGAGAACTAATGTCTAAACAAGTTCTAGAGAAACTTATCCATTAGTTTATCTTTAGTCGCATCAATTACTGCAACAGTGTCTTCACAGGTCTGCCTAAAAATCTTCCAGCTGCAGCTGATCCTGAATGCTGGAGCTCATGTTTTCACTAAAACCAGGAAGATAGAGCACATCACCCAGTTCTAAAGTCCTTACATTGAGAGAATAAGATTTAAAATACTGATGGTAATTTATAAGTCACTGACCGGCTAAAAACCACAATATCTACCTTCCAGACCTCTCAGGTCTTCTGGTTCAGGTTTTACTCTGCATCCCCAGAACCAGAACCAAACATGGAGAAGTAGCATTCAACTTCTGTGCATCACAAATCTGGAACAAACTTCCAGAAAACTGCAAAACAGCTGAAACACTAAGTTCCTTTAATTTCAGACTAAAAAAACAACCTTTTTAGAATTGATTTTGACCCATAATTACTGGAACATTGAACATATTTGATGTGCGTTGATGAATTTGATGATGGCAATGACTAAATCTATTGCTTGTTACTGGTTTCTAATTGGGTAAGAATGGATCAAAGATGTTGATGTTTTTTATGACTTCATATTTTTGTATTTTTATGATGTAAAGAAGAACTGCCTTGTTGCTGAAATGTGTTATACAAATAAACCTGACTGATGACACTGATAGCAGCAACAGACCAAGTTCTGCAAGAACTGCCAAATAAGTATTTATCCTCTTGGATATTTTACGTTTTATTGCTTGTAAAAATCAATCATGATCAACAAACTGTAGCTTTTTGACAAAAGGATTTAAAAAAAAAATCCTATATCAAAGTGAAAATTGAATTTTACAAAATGAAAATTTTTGTATGCATTTAACATAGAATAACTCATTGCATAAATATTCAGCCCATTTAAAGTGACTAACCTAATTCAACAAAGGTCCAGCCAATTGGTGCTAGTTGTCTCACAATGAGTGGACTAGATTATAAGTGACAATAAGATTTATTGTCATTGCACAGCATTTTTAGCAGCACAAGAGTAACAACAGCTCTGAATAAAGGATAAAACAATCAAGGTGCATAACACTAGACAGAAAGGAAGACACAGTTCTGTGTGGCTGAAGATGCATTAATATGCCCTGATTGTGTCTCAAGTGACTGTAGTATAAATCACTTGTTTTGTTACATTTAATTGTCATCTACCTTCTGTATCCCATGAAAACTTAAAAGCAGCATGCTATTTTTAATATGAATATTAATTTTGAACTTTATGAACTTTATTAAAATAAAATGTCTGAAAAGATCTTTGTTTTCTCCCTCACTGTCTATATTAATGCACACTGTGTTTTAGTTGCACCAGTAAACCCTGCAATTCCCAGTTACGGTCCAGCTGCCATGATGCCAAATATGCCAAATATGCCAGGTAAACCTGTTCTATACTTGAAATGAATTGGATTAAATATACTTTATTAATCCCAGAGGGAATGTGAATTTACCTCTGGAAATTTACATTCCAGTACAACCCAGCCAAAGAACAAAACACAAACAAATATTACAGAAATAACTAGACTGGGGCTGGAGCCATAGAGGTGCTATCCTTTTAATTAGATCAAAAAAATAAAAACATGAGGTTTATTGAGGAGAAAAAAAATCAGTACTTGCACTCTGTCTCCACAGTAAGAGCAGAGTGTGAGGATGCAAAAAAAAAAACTATGTAAAATAAAAAAAGAATAAACATGTAGATACAGGAGTGGAGCCAGCGAAGGCAGTGAGTTTGAGGGGTGTGTGTTTCTAACCATGAAGAATGAAAGTCAGTGTGAGAGTGCAGGAAGCGTTAGTCCCTGAACCAGACAGCTGACCCCAGCCATTGTCTCTGATATGTGGTGGAGTTTATCAGCTGACCTTGAGTACAGTCTGCCACAAGAGCATCTTGTTTACATATCAACCAGGAGAATTTGAGAAAGCCAGCCATCCAGGGCCGACTCAGGGGAGCCATAAATTCCGTCTGCCCTAAAATCTGGCTGGTTCATCCCAGTGGTGATTCCAATCATCCAAATTAGCGTGATCATTCCCGCTGGACTGAACTGGCAAGTTCTGCATGCTCCAATTCATTCCGCCAGCAAGCGCCGGGTCCTCATCATTCAGCATGAGGCTCTGGTGGCATAGCATGTTGGTCTGAGCGCTCACCAGTCAGCCTAATCCTTCACTCTGCATCTTGGCCAGGCAGCTGCTGACACCTTCCAAATTTTCCAATATGCTAGGAAACTAGGACATTGGAACTTGAACTCCAAACATCAGAAATCCATCCATCCATCCATCCATCCATCCATCCATCCATCCATCCAT